>PVIR01010778.1:23339-49095 GCA_004026965.1 Petromus typicus | reverse complement strand
GGAGACAAGCAAACTCCAAACCCGGCGCAGATTCAGTGACGCAGACTCGGTGCTGCAGTCGCCGTTTCCCGAGCCGCCCGCTGCTAAACTCAGTCCCTGGGCGCTCTTCCGGCGTGGGCCTGGAGACAAGTAGCTCCAAACCGGGTGCAGATTCAGTGACGCGGACTAGGTGCTGCAGTCGCCGTTTCCCGAGCCGCCCGCTGCTAACCTCAGTCCCCTACAGTATATTCTTCTTAATCCCAAAATAGACTATGCCTTAAATCAGTCCTAGAAATAATTGAAGTGACACTTTCTAGATTTTCAATATTCATGATAAAATCTTCCAAATGAGACATATATTCACACTAATATAATTCTGTGTCTATTCAGTCCTTTAGATCAGATGAATTGTGACTCTTTCAGGCTGTTTCACCTGTCAGTGTTCTGATTTGGACCTAGTCATTCTTTAATAAACAATTAATAAGCGACTAGTATATTCCAAGGACTCTCCTGGAGCTGGGTTCTAAAACTATGAAAAAATCCCAAAGTGTTTTCCTTTCAGCAATAGCATTTCAGTTGACTCAACAGATACATATACACACAATGTGTATATAATTTGAGAAGGTTACTTTAAATTAACTATAAACATATATAATTACTTACTTTGAAACTGCTTGCACATCCAGTTAAGTTCTTGCTACCTCATTTAAAAGGATTTTTATACATATTCATACTCTTGGAGAAAAAAATGATAGAGAATTTAGTGCAGACCTTAGAAGGCACCTCTATTGATACATAGGTGTGAAGCTACACCTGTTAGTGTCACAGCCTGTTGGCCTCGGAGGTGGAACCCAAAACCTCCTGTGCTTATTTCAATCATGTTTAGGGGGAAGATGAGAAAGGAACTCAGGTTAAAAAGAGAACGGATCTGTTCCAAATGGGTTGTTTTAAAAAAAAAATTAACTATTTTACCTTTTGCTTATAAAGTGAGGGAATCTCCCTAGTAATTTAGAAGAGTTAATTGTTTTTTGTTTTGTTTTGTTTTGTTTCTTTGAGATACTAGGAATTTAAGCTGTAGTAATGTTGTGTGTGTTTGTTTGTTTGTTTGTTTAGATTTGAATCTTTACTGGTACATTTTATATACACATCATGCTCACACTCAACATTGAATACTTGTACCAGTATATGACAGAACATAATTCTCATTTCTTCCTAATCCTTTGCCCATATTACCATCACCCTGCCCTTTATATCTATGACCTTTGTTTCCTTTTTTTTAACTATCACATTTTTTTCTTTCCCCTCATTACTTACCCCTACCTGCAAGTTTCTGGATAGCTAAATCTTGGAAACCACCCAAATGCTCATCAACTGGAGATTGGATATAGAAGATGATTTTTTTGTTGTTGTTTTATAACATGGAGTCCTACTCAGGCATAAAGAATAAGTTTGAGTCATTTATACTCAAATGGACATACCTTGAGGACATACTCATAAGTGAAATAAATAGGTCGCATATGTGTAAATATACCTAGTAATTTTAAAGAATAAATAAAAATAAAATTTTACCTCAGAGTAATCATAATAACACTCCAGCTTCCTGTTTTATTTGTGCAGTGTGTGTGTGAGAGAGACAGATGGATAAAGAGAAGCTTGTGAAGATAATTGTCCATGTATAGTTATTGAAAGTAATATTGTTCTTGATTCACTGTAAATAATGTGAACTTCTACAATTAATGTCCATTTCTACCAAATTTTAAATGCAATTGTGTAACTCTAGCTTGACATGCCATTTTATTCCTTCCTACGCAGCCCTGGGTAGATGCTTACATCTCTCTACCTGGTTTCTCATACTCTATTCCTTCACACAATAAAATGGGAATTATGATTTTCCTAGATATTAGGCTGCTAGAAGGATGTTTGGAAAGAATGTCAGTGAAAAGACACAGCCAGACTGTGATCATGTCACAATCCTGTGGGTTAATGACCCCTCATTCCTTATGTAATAAGAGTGTTTTAACAATTGGTTGTCACTGAATTTTTAGTCAATGCCACAAGTGTGAGACTCCTTGTTAATCATCTCTGATACTGAGCAGATTCAGTAGCTATTAAAATCACCTGTGATTAACATAAACAACTAAATGAACATACTCATTTCTGTAGTTTCGTGTAGCTAAAGATGCTTTTGAGGAAAGCAGCGTGCCTACAAGAGAAATATATTTCAACATTTCCTTTCTTTCTTCACTAATCACAGTTAGTATGCACATTATATGAAGTCAAATGACTTGTATTTGTATTTTGTCTTTGTCTTCAATACAATAGTTTATTTTCAAAGACATCTTTAGTATTTTTGGATCTTTAATGAGCCAATTAAGTAAATAATTCGAATCAGGAAATATTTATTTACAGTATGACCTACAAATTGCCTTATTACCAATGAAAACAACTTGTGATGTAAGAACTACTTGAACTTAATCTGTAAAGAAACATTGCATAATATACATTCAACTCATCAAATGCATGCAATTCTTTTAATGATGGAAAATATAAATTATTCCCTAGAGGAATACAATTTAGAAGCATAAATAATAAATGCCTTTTGGTATTTTCATTCATTTACTGAAATTTCAATCATTTTATTCAGTGGCCTCTGTTTAGAAATTGTTAGAAGTAAAAGCTAAACGCATATCTGTATGACCTCAGACTAATAATTTTTAACAGTTGACTTCAAATTATAGATTTTTAAAGGGAAGACTTTATAATTATTCCTTGATTTATTCTGTTTAAGTTTTAATTTAATTAATGTAATTTCAATCACTGTGTTGTTGTTTCCTGGAAAGTAAAAAAAATAAATTTTGATATTTTACATTAAAGTTAGCCATATCAGTGTATATGTACTAAGCATGGAATAAGGTGATAGACACGTTTATAAATACTTAGTTCTTTATACCTATGTAAATAGTCAAATTGAATAGGCATATCATCCATTTCTATAATTTGGCTCTGTCTAAAGATATGCTCATAGCATATTAGTACAAAAACAGACACTAATATCCTAAATTTTGCTTCCTGGATGCAGCCAGTTTGAGATATATGGTGTGATTTATTCAGGGGAGTAAAAAGTCAAACAAAATGTTCCATTATAACTTTAGTTTACAGTATAAACTATAGAAGTAGACTCCATAGAATTAAAAGGAAAGAGAGTGAATAAAACATCAGAAGAGCAGAGAAAATTAGTCATGACAATCTTTGCAAGGCACTGACTCAACTGAGTCAATTTTCTCACATCTATAAAATAATGCTAGCTATTTTTTTTACCAAAAAAAAAAAATGAAAATCTGACTTGAAGCTAAAATTAGCTATGTGAAGAATCTGTTAAAAATTATCAAGTACCACAGCGACATTAGCAACTATCTTCATATCTCAGTTTTAAAATAAATTTTCATTTTTATTAGTCAGGTAAAAGGATAGGAGCAAACTTTTACAGACATGTTTTGTGTATAAATACTTCAGATATTTGTTATTTGGGGTCAAAATTATGCAACATTTAAGAAAAGCTGATGCATCTAATACTTGACTGACCATTTGTATCTTTTATTTATCAAAAAAATCCTCACTTATTTAAATTAGAAGTTAAATTGCTTTTTAAGAAATAACATGTTTTTAAAGTATTTTATGTAATTATGCATCTAGGAATAGTGAAACTGTCTTTAATCAGAATCAAGTTATTTATCTTGAAATCTCCTCAGTATGAATATATAAGACCATACTAGACTGCATAGACTGCATTAAAAATTAAAAACACAGACCCTACAAGCATCAGCTAGCAGCCAGGGCTTTTATTTTAAACATGAATATATCATTGTACTTTATGCATGGTTGCCCTCTCTCCTCATACATATACTTTCTAGTGAGCTTCTCCTTTGTCTTTGTTTTCTCATCACTATAACAATTTCAGAGGGTCCTCAATGCCAACCACCTAGTGACAGTATAAGCTATTGTCATCAGATTTCCAGTCACTAATCCTCAGCTGAACTGAAAAGCTTTTTCATTTTCTTGGTCCAAAGAACCTTGTCAGTCCTCATTTTCCTGAGCTTCTGATAGGAAACCAATGCTCTTGATTATGCCCATTGGGAAGGAAGCATTGTTTTCCTTTGTGCTGTACAGCATCATTATACCTGGGCTCATTAACTGTTTTAACAGACTGCTCTCTTCTGGAAACCTCATCAGGACATATTAGACATTTTTGAGACTGTGCCTCAGAAAATGCTGAATTAATCCTGGCTCTTACTATTCAGTCTCATATTTTTAAATGCCATCTCTAAGCTTATACCCCCTTAATGTAAATATGTCGCATATATGAAAATAATTGAGATTGCTTTTTTGGATCTCTGTCTATTTGACATTTCTATCTGTACCATCTAAACATGTTTTGAATTTTGCAATTTCAGACAGAGTTCATATCTGACACCTCTCAAAGTTGCTTGTTTTATGAGTGGCCTGAAATCTGACTCATCCTAAATGCCTCTTATCTGCCATCCTGACTGTTCCTAGTTGCCCAATATTGTCAAGTACATTTTCACTATCATAATAGATATAAATCAATGGTACCTCACATAGTAACCACTCATAACTACTGTACAGTTAATTACATGCAGTCTGCATGGCCAGCACTCTGAAGCATTTTGTGTGGCACCTACCCATTATATTTTAATACTTTTAATTCTGATTAATCATCCATAAACATTTTCCTCAATTTTGTAATGTTTACATAAATAAAATTTTATTATATTATTCTGAATTGGGCTTCTATTATTGTATATCCTGGTATAAGCTTGTATTATTCTGCATTGGGCTCTTCTACATTTGCTACAGTGTTTTAAAAAGCCATTTTATCACAATAGCAAAAATTATTTTCCCACCAACAGTGGAGAAGGGTTCCTTCTCCGCAGCCTCATACAACCCCTTTGGAGATCAGTTTGGGGATTCCTCAAAAAAAAGCTAAGATTGGAGGTCCCATTTGACCCCACCATTGCCCTGCTAGGTATATACACAAAAGAATTAAAAGACTCATATCACAGTGACATATGTGCACCCATGTTTATAGCAGCTCAGTTTGTGATTGCTACATCTTGGGAACAACCCAAGTGTCCATCAACTGGAGACGGGATAAAAAAAGCTGTGTTTCTTCTATAGAATAGAGTATTACTCTGCCATAAAAAAATGATAAGTTTGAATCGTTTATACTTAAATGGATATATCTTGAGTATATCCTCATAAGTGAAATAAATAGGTCACAGATAGGTAAATATCACATCTTTTCTCTGGTATGAGAAAATAAAGATGTAAATGAGTCCTAGAATTATATGTTAAATATTGTGAAATAGAAAATACTCAAAGTAAAATAGGGTGAAGGGGGAAAATAATGTGATTATAACAAAAAAGGAAGGAAACAAAGTTTGTGGATATAGGGGGCAGTAGGGTCGGTAGGGCTATGGGAAAAAATGAGAATTAAATTGTGTCTCATACTAGTACAAATCCCCATTATGGAGCGCAATCATGATTTGTATATGTAATGTACCAATACAAATTTCAATCAAAAAATTGCATTCATTTCTTCCTTATGACCTAATACTACAAATTTATTAGTATTTTATGGTCTTTTATAAGCAGAGGTTAGATGAGAAAATTTCCATTTAATCAGACAGTTTTTATTTTAATAAATTAATTCATTAACAATCTTGGAAGTTTTAGAATATTTGAGTTCATTCCTACAATTTTGTTTTGTGTTACATATTCAGCACGTTTTTTCCTCTTTGCTATTATTTCTATTTTCTTCCTTTTTTTCTATTAAGTGTTTCTCAAATTTTCTAATACATTGAAAGATTTCATGGAGAATATTGATTTGTTTATCACATCAAAATGTTTGTATATTTTAAGTTTTCTAAGCATTTGAAGGGTAATAAAAGTCTCCAAGTCAAAAAGATTTTTAAATGATTTTTTTGCAGTTTGTATATGGTCATATACACATAGTTCACCCAGCACATATGTCCACACACACACACACACACACACACACACACACACACACACACGCACACACACCCTTCTTTCCATTTAAAAGTTTTCAATGAGTTTTCATGGCATTTAGGAGTGAAAAGCTGATTTTCCCCATTAAGCTGTATTTGGACTAAGTTGCACTTGGGATGGATTTTTACCATCTTTTAAGCATCACTGTTGACCTCTCATCTCTCCCTGTACCTGAGGCTTGGAGTATAATCTTTTGCTCCAGTCCCACATCTATGTGAGTCCACTCCTCTTTGCTTAGTTAGCACTTATTCTTACTTCAGCAGCCCAACTAACTCTCCCAGGATGAGCTCCCTGTGACTCCTTTTCTGGATCTCAAGCAACCAAGTGTCCACGAATGTGATTTTTTTTTTCTTGGACATTTTTATTTTTGAAATCCCACCATGCTGTCCTGCCAGGCACCTTGAAGACATGTGACTAATACTCACTGAATAATTTTTTGATGCTACACTTTTTTTTCCTCAAGATCATTTTAACTAAAAGCATTACAGAATTTTTCATATTGCTAAATCATGAAAGTACTGAGACAGTTTATCACCAGGGTAAAGTATTCATATAAGAAGTTCTCAGGCTACTTGTTAAAGATGGTTTATGTATTTTTTTTTCTACTCTCAATTTTAATACACTATTTACTTAGTTTTCAAGTCCATAGTATTAGGTAACAAAAAATCTCAACTGAATAATAAATTATTTAAATAATCCTTTTAATTATCCTTCTAGATAATCTTTGTAATCCTTCTAATTGTCAAAAGCAATAGTTTAGAAAGGAAAGGAGAAATTAGAAAATCTCAGAATGTCAGGAAAAATTTATAACGAAGAATAGAATCATTACAAGAATATTTTAAAATTTTAGCACAATGTAAATACCACTGCTGTCTAGGCCCCACATGAGGGAAAGTTTATTTTTTTATCACATTTTTCTTCTTTGAGCTCATCTACGGTCTACAGATCGTAAGAGCCATAAATGTGGTCAGTAGATAATGAGAGTTCCACCCTCTTCCTGTCTGTAAAAAACCGGATCCTTAGGCAAAAACTGTCATAAGGTGAGGGAAAATGATTTATTTAGACTTATATTCATCACACACATGCAAACTATAGCTAAGTGCATCTCTTGCTTAATTTTCTTTTATAAAAATTATGTTAATAATCATATGGTAGTATAAAATTTGTAAGCCAAAGCCTCAGGTTAAGCTCTCACGTAAGATTATTGTCCTCACAACCAGAAATTCGAATAGTTACTTATTTCATTTCATTGGCCTTGCAGCTTTTTGAAATGTGACTTTTCTGTACACTATACATGAGTGAATACAACACACACACACACACACACACACACACACACACACACACACACAATGCTCAGTGGAGAAGAATTGGAAATGAGATAAATTACAACAAGGGTCTGGAGAGGGGCATCTAGGACATAAATGTGTCCCTTTTTATTTAGTTGGTTAGTTTTATTTTTAAAGATAGACCCTTGTTATGTAGCTTATGCTGGCCTTGAGCTTGCTTTTCAGCCCAGGCTGGCTCAAAACTTGTGATCCTCCAGCCTCAGTTTCCCAAATACTGAGATTATAAACATGCATCACTAAAAATATGTGTTAATGCTTTTTATCTCTTCACATGACCTCCTATCAATGACTTTGGATTTCAGATAATCAAAGAACATTCAAAATATTCATAATACTAATATTATTTGCATAACTATTAATCGTTTGAATGAGAATATTTTCTTTTAAAAATTGTCTCTTAATAATAAAATAGTTTTATTTACTATTCTTGTTTCTTCAGTTGCACACTGTAGCTAATATCGGCTGCATTTATAAAAATATATTCTTCTGAAAAGCTTGATTTATACAGTAGATGTAAGAAATGTTTAAACTTCATAAATCCTTATTTTGAAATTAGTTTAATTTTTATAATCAAGCTGTGTTAATATGGAGTTTTTACTTATGTGTGGATTAATACTATACACAAACTGAGATGAAACAGGGATGCAGTATAAGAAGCAAAATACAAGGCGAATATAGCTGACACTCAAAAAGCCAGGAATAATAGGCGTATAACTGCTATTACTTCTATTTCCATAAATTTAAATTATATTATTTTCCCTTTCATTGCCAGATGTATAATATACACATCTCACAGAACAAATGATCTCAACACTATTTTAAACAAAACAGCTATATTTTACATTAACTCATGTTTAGCATAGAAATGTGGAGAGTTTCCATATAGGAATTACTTTTTCAATTTGATAAGTATTGTGGTTTTGATTTATAGAACAAAAAATAAAGAACAGTGATATTTGAAAGTAGTAATATATTTTTTCAGTGCTTCACAGCTTGGTAAACTTAAAACAAATAGTCTTGACCTTTGCACAATAATACTTAGTCTCCGTCCATTTATATTTCTAGGTCACACCACATAAAAGGAGTGGATTGATGAGAGTGAAGGAACATCGAATTTTAATATTAAACTCAGTCACAGTTGTACTGCTCATCACTGAACTCTTTGTAATGACATCCTAGGGTTAGACGCTGAGATCGCCACAGACAGAGCAAGGATAGAGGGAACCCACAGGTGTAATTTCAGGAACATCCAAAAGCTCTTTTAACATCGCATAACTTTCCATTTGTAATTTAAACAATTCTGCTATATTTTTAATACCAATATTGATTTTCCCTCTCAAACTATAGACATACAAGAAAGTATATTATTTATTAAATATTGCAAAGGAAATGAAAATTTTAATATTCATTGTCTTTAATTTTAGGAAACAAAAATGATCCTCTTGGGTGAGGATGTCCCCAAAAGCACAGGGAATACATAAAACTGCACTTGAGCTTGAAATAAATGTAGGGGAATATTTACAAGCACACAGGAGAGAGTGAGCAAAGATTAAAAAATACAGATTCACATCAGTAGAATTGAATATACATCTCTTCCCTTAGTCTTGACAGTATTTTAGTTTAGATGAAACTTATAGCTGCTTCACTTAAATTTCTCTATTCTTCCTTTCTGAGCAAATCCTCTTGAATCTAACTATGTCTGTAATATAATAAAGTAAGAGCCCAATTTGTCTCTCCTCACTGCTGATCACCACTGCCCAGACATTGTTTCCTCTTCCTTTTCTCCTATCCTCTGTCCTCCACAGTACAGACAGAGGAGCACCCGTCCTTGCTTTGTGTTGTACATAGACCAGCATACCTGGCTGGCATTTTTGGATGCAGGATGAAGCACCTGCTCATCTTTCTGATGTTAATGTGCATTGTTCTGTTTGTTTGCATTTCTGCCTATCACTATTACATCTAAGGAAGAGCCCGTATTAGGAGAGTGATTGTTCTCCTATGTTTCTCTCTAAAATATTTAGAGTTCAGTATGTGGAAAGTTCACATCAACAGCTTGCTAAATCTATGCAATGCCTTCTTCTCTTTTAGTTCCATAAAAATCAACTATATATATATATATATATATATATATATATATATATATATATATATAAAATTTTGGGGGGTGCACTATAAAATACAGTTCAGATTTCTCAAACAACTGGTAGTTTAGCCAAAAATAATTTTCTAAAATGCCCAATGACAATTCTGTCTTTGTGAAATAGAAATGGAGCCTGGGACTTATATGGGGAATGTAATTAGTTTAGAAAGAATTTTACTTTGTTTTATTTTGCTCTCAAGAGTTCATTACTATTAATGACTGACTCCAGCCTGAACGAAATCATTGTCAATGAAATGTAATAGTTTTCTTTTTATGTTATGCATAATTTAGAAAAAATGTCAGTTAAATTGAGATGATATGTAAGGCAGAGAAGCAGAGCTTAATTTTCATATTATGCTTAGATATGGGAGGGATACAAATTTGCAAATTTTAATTAAGCTGCAAAAGGGAGAAGAAAATATGATGGTGATAGAAAAATATGGTACATCTTGGTTTCTTCATTATAAAGTGGCTTTAGATTAATTTTGTCCAATAGCAGACTGCAGATTAACTCAACTTCTACCCAACAGCACTTTGTAAGAATTTCTCTCCAAATACCCACTATTTCCTTAAGAATTTGTAATAAAGTTCATTGAGTACGATTTTAGCCTATGATGAACATTGAATATTGAATAGTTGAAAAGCTTCATCTGTGTAGGAAAAAAAAATACTTGCTGATACACATTTTAACAATTAATTATTCTCTGTAACGGAAAACAATTTCTAAATTGCAGTGGATGTGATTGTTTTCTGGAACAAATGAACAAGCATAATTTATACTGTGTGCAGCACTTGGCAATAGCTAGGAAAGTTAATTGAGTCTGGTAGCGGGAAGAAGGGAAACATGACAGAGTCGATAAAACTGGACACTCTCCAAGATGCTCGTTCACCACGTGACTAATCTGAAAATGAATGCATCATGCAAATTAGAGGTGAAAGAGGCTTCCTGGTTTGGAGAGATACCAGCATGTGAAATTATGTACATTCTGTACACCGCATTAGACGGGGGCATGGTATGTGTCAATGTCATGCTTTAATTGGAATATGGCAATGGGTGGAACATGTTTTCGAATTAAACATAAATTTCCATAAGATTTAGCCTGGTTAAAATGGCATCCGATGATGCATAAAAGCAGTTATGAAATTGTCTTTGAAAAGACCATGGAATATTCATGCTATTCCAAGAAGTGGGAGTGTGTTATGAAAATATTCCTGTAAATTGCATCAATGAGCAATATTACCTAACATTTCACTTCTTTCTATTCGTTTGATTGAAATTGGAAATACTTCAAGTCTGTAATGGAAGTCTGCTCCTTTCTAGTCCCCCAAACATAGTACACCGCAAACAAAGGAAAAACTTTAACCTAACACATCCATTCCATTTTATCTTAAGTAATTAATTTTTAATCAGATAGATTTATTGAAAAATGTATCTGACATTTTCTTGTGTTTATTTTTTTCTTTGAAAATGACACATCACAAAAAATTAAATATTTATGACCAATTTTTAAATATTGAAGTCAAATTTTTCCATTATTAATACTGGAAATAGGAATGACTTAGGTTTTCCATTTTGTAATAAATAAAAATATTTTATTCTTGTATGATCTGACATGAGTTAGAGTAGTAATAATTTGACGTCAGGTAGTATTTTTTCTTTCTCATACTTTTAATTTAATATCATTTTATTCTCACAACAATTTAAACAAAATAAGCATAACTTGCTATGTTTTTAATCAATTAGAAAACTGAGAATGACAGTTTAGTGGCTTCCCATGCTGATAAGTTTATAATAATATTTCACTATTTATTCATATAGATAAATTGCTATAATTATTCAAGTACTACTACCATCTATTTAAATTTTTTCTCAGATAAAAGGAAATTTACACACTGTTAATTTTGTTTCTAAAAGTTTAAGATTTTCAGAGAGGTTTAGTGCTGAATGGTATAAAAGTGTATACTGAATAAAAATAAAAGGTCTGAATAAACAGAATAATCTACTTTAGCTTTTTTAAATTTTTGGATTATTAAAGACAGTTTGAACAACTGTAATACAATATGATAAAGATGTACATAATTTGCAGAAATAGCCAGGTATAACTAAGATCCCTCATCAGCTCATTTAAAATGGACGAAAATGATTTTCTGGCATTTGATTGCAACTGAACCTATTGCTGAACCACCACAAGAGATCTAGAGATCAGACATGAAAGAATTAGCAAGCTGACCATTGCCCTCAAAGAAGTAAGATATCATAGTGTCAGCGGCCTCATGTGGTCAGGCTCAAAGAGAAGATTCTAAAATCTGAGAGGGACCTCTGACAACCAAAAGAGGATCTCACTTCACATGGGCAGAGAAAGTGAACAGAAATTTTAATACCATGTATAAATGATGGAAGCTCATAATTTATTGTAAATAAACATAGCTAGCAAATGTCTCACTATCTCACACATACACACTTCACTCTGGGTACAGTTTTCTGAATTCACCTAGTATTCCTCAAGGGCCATGATGTGTCAAAATAACATGAAATTTACTTATACTCCAACTGTTCCTAGTAAATCAATAGCTTCAGGACACATCTGTGTTTACAAAAGAGATCTTCTAACTGAAATTACTGTATGAAGAAACTGAATCTCAGAAGATTTCAGTGATTCCTTGTAGGGCTCATAGCCAAGTAGTCTTAGAACATATACATGCAATCAGTTCCAAATTCTCATACCATATTTTTTTTTCCTCAGCCTGACATCTCTCTTTGGTAGTTTATTTCACATTTTGTCAGCCCAGACATGTGTTCACTATTTTGGAGGTGCACAAATATAAACAGGACATAGTCACTGATCCTGCAGATCTAGCAATCTACTAGGGAGATAATGACCAATAGAAGTAATTATCATGAAAAAAATGCAATGTGGAAAACATTTCAGAAAAGGATCCTCAGTGAGAGTAGAAAATGGCAATTATCACTTCTATCAGATGGCCTCACAGAAGAGGAAGGCACACTTAACTTGGGGTCTGCAGAATCACTTTGAGGCAGATATGGTACAAAGTCATTTATTTTATTTTATTTTGAGAAGAAAGATACTACAGGAAAAGCTCAGACTCAGCACAATAAATTAATTGTACTTTCCGGAAAGCACAGGCACTCTGGAGACATTTGGAATTTTCCAGTAGATTGAATTCTGCTCATTGAGAAGTTTTATTTTGTGGCTTGTACTAAATAAAAAAAGATTTCTGAAAATTAGTCAGGGAATAGGGATGGGAAAAGTAGGGAAAGAGAATTAATATGCATTACGCACATGGACTAACTATTCAGGGGAAAGATAATCATCATTATGTCTCACATACATATATTATTTAAGAAAGGGGGTAAAGCAAATTATTTTAAAATCTTTATAGTGCATCTCAAGATTATCAGAAATACTTCAGTGCAATGCAAGAGAAGGACTGTGATCTGTGTTTCAAGAAAACATTTTTTATTACAGTTCTGAATGACCCACAGCCACTCAGCAAAGCAAGGGAAAGTGACTTGTGGCCAGTGTCTTTCCCTGAGAGGCAAGCTGATGCAACTTCCAGAACAGGAACTAGAGACACTTTAGTAAGTGGGTTGGGCTCCACTAGCTAGAGTTCGCCACCTTCAAATATAAATTTATAAATAGCAGCCATGAAAGAAAAGGTCTTGTCTTAGAGACACGGTGTTTCAAGCAGAAAACATCCTCAAAATTAACCAAAGTAGTCAACTATAGCAAAAAGATATAGGTATGGTGCATTGTAGATGAAAGAAGCACGGGGATGGAAGAAACAGAACAAATCATCCCAGGATCTTGGTGATCTGTTAAAGACATCGAAATGCTCTCTTTTGCTGTAAAAGAAGGTTGTACTGAGCATCTTTGAGGTTTCAGGGTTAGGGAAATCAAGATTTTATTTCCTATCAAAGTGAGGTGTGAGATACAGTAGTCTAGAAAATATAATGGCCATTCTCTTAGAAAGAGAGAAACCAGGGAGGACAAAAAATAGCAGTAATGTAAGGGAGGCAATGTCAGAAATATACAAGTATTTGTCCCCCCCCCTGCTTCAGGGCCTTCATACAGCCCATTTTTATTTTTTTGTAAATTGATTTTATTAGTATTTTTATATACACACTGTGATCACAATTGATTGAAAATTTGTACCAGTACATGACACGACTTAATTCTAGATTTTTCCAGTTCCCCTGCCATGCCTCAACTCCCCTTTTTATTTTAAATAAGCAGAATACTAGCTTGTTGAGTACAATAAGCTATCGATGCATAATAGTCTCTTATTTTCTAATGATTAGATATTATCACAAGAGCCAATTAAATGACTGTCAAGAACCTGAGGTAGTTAGCACTGAGTTAGTTTTGATTCAGTATAATTTTTCTAGGAAAATATTATGTGGTATCCTTCTTTAAAAAAATGTTTTCTTTCCAAGAAATTATAGAATAAACTCTGATTATGGCTGTTAAGCAAGGTAAATAAATGTCTTGGTGTTTTCACTGAAGAGATGTCTCTCTCTCTCTCTCTCTCTCTCTCTCTCTCTATCGTGTGCGCGTGCGCACACACACACACACACACACACACACACACACACACACACATCAGCATTTCATTTTGGGACTGCCTTGAAGAGAACTGTACTTACAGATTTACTTATATCACTTTCTTTCTCAGTTAAAGCAAAAGAAGGTTATGATTGTGTGGCAGTGGTTTTCTGTTGCTCTTAGAAAAATGACTGTGAACATGATAATGTTGTAAAATACCATATATTTATACTCACAGTTCCACATATCAGTGCTCTGACATTGGGCTAATCCAAGGAATCAGAAGATGTATATTCCTACATTCTTCTCTAAAGTCTCTAGGAAGGAATCTGGCTTTATTTTTTTCTTTATCTACAGAAATGGAAGCTATCTCATTTCTTACCTATTTTACCTATCCTAACCCATCTTATCAGCAACTGAATGTCTGTTCTAGACTTACTCTTTTTTCTCTTCCATTTCCATTTTAGAAGCTATAATAATTAATTTGAGCACATTAAAAAATCCCCAGTAATCTCTATATTTTGAGATCAATTGATTTACAACCTTAAAAGTATTTTTAGCCTCAACTAAGTAACATAATGTAGTATGTTAGTACATTCTAAAGGTTAAGACTTAGACATTTTAGGGAAACAAACAACAGTATAGCCTTCTTAGACATAGATTGCAGACAAATGAAGAGCCATGTTGGCATAAAAGCACACCAAAAATAATGTTTTCTGGTTGTTACTCTAGCTTTATTTATTTTAGCAAACAAATTTGAAGCATTGCAAATGTCCTTTAATGAATCAGTGTCTATGTAGACTAGGGTTTGAGCATATTTTGGAACACAACTTAAATAGATAAGAAAGAATGAAATGTCAATTCATGTAAAACACTGGATGAATTTCCATATAATTCTAATTGAAACAAGAAAATCTTGTAAAATTATACTGTATATTTCAAGATTCCATTTCATTGATCTTCTTAAATGATAAAATTATAGATATTGACACAGATTATACATTTCAAGATATTGTAGGCCAGGACTCTATAAGGTAACATAAGAAAGCATGGTCCTCATGAAATCTCAAATACCAAGGATGACATCCTGGTTTTGGCCTATACTACAGCTTTTCAGTAGCTGCCATTCAGGAGCAGTTGGGTAAGGAAAATGGGATCTCTCAGTACTAGTTCTTAAAATGTCCTGTGTAAATGCATAAGAATATCACTATCCACCTATGTTTTAAAAATATTTAAAAATCACAAAAGTGAGGCATAGAAGGTAGATGTTTAATCTGTAACTTATCATCTAAACAAAACGTAAATCAAACATCATGATTAGGGCTGGGGAGTTAGCTCAGTGGTTCCGGCGCCTGTGTTGCAAGCGCAAGGGCCCGGGTTCAATTCCCCGGTAACCACATACCATACTGGGCGTGGAGACTCACGCCCAGCAGCAACCAGTACCACATACCACAATGCTTGGCGTGGTGGCTCACGCCTGTAATCCCAGCACTCGGGAGGCAGAGGCAGGAGGATTGCTGTGATGTGAGTTGGAGGCTGAGCTCAGGGCCAGCCTGAACCACAAAGCGAAACCCTGTCTCAAAAAACCTAAAAAAAAATCATTATTAATGAAAAAATACTAAACTGATTTTCTCATTCATTTTATCTGGTAGTAACTCTTTCAGATGAACAGCAAAAATGGCTTTGAAAATGTATGCACAAGTAATATTACTACACAGTGGAATATTGTTGGACTATGTTGAAAAATGAAATATAGAAACAGATTAGATGAATTTAGCAAGTTTCTAGTAACAAAATCAATATAGAAAAGCAATTTTATTTCTATATATCATTGAGGAAATTAAATTTCAATTGTATTACTCACTATAATATCAAAAATACCAATTCCCAAAGAATAAATGTTGGGAAAATTTTGCCAGGCTTTTTACTTAAAAAGTTGAACAATATTGTGAGAAAAATAACCATCTAAATAAATTGAAATGCATACTGTGTTTTAAATTGGAAAATTCTATGTTGTAATGATATTTATTCTTCAATTAATATGTACAATACATGTCAAACATATTTGATGAGGACAGAAATTCACTGATTCTATATTCATTGGAAATGAAAAAGGTGGTGAATACTTGAATAATCTCAAAAAATATGCAGATTTACTTAGCACTAATAAATACCTATTGTCAATCTGTGGCAATTAAGATAGCATGATATTGGCATTAGGGAAAAAAAAAAAAAAACCGAAAACTACAAACTAATGAATTTGCCTTTTATATGACAGAGTTGGAATTTATGGGGTAAAGGAAATCTTTTCAATAAACAAAACTGCCAATATTGAAAAGAATGGAATTTAAGTGTTATCTCACAGCATACACAAGAAATAAATTCTAGTTGGATTGTAAATATAAACATGCAAAACAAAACAATAAAATTTCTGCAAGATATTGTAGAAGACAGTCATGACTTACGGCAGTAAAACTACTTTTCAATATTTATCCAAAGATGAACAGCAAAATGCACCTTGAAATACACTTATAAAAATGACTATGCTAAAACAAAACAATTTGTTCATAAAAGGCAATTTTAACAAAATAAAAATTTAAGTAATATTGTATAATAAAGTATATGTAACAGAGTCCATATCTATAAAATGTGAAATATTAGTAAACTCTTTCAACAGACATAATCTTTTTAAATGATAAGTGACCAAGATATTTATATATTTTTCAAGTATTCTATCATGCAATTTCATACATTTGGTTTATTTTTATCATTTATGTTGTGCTGACATAATGAAATCATTTACTTTTATTAAGACATTTAATTTTCATTACAATAATGTGAAGGAGCTGATATAAACATAGTCCCCAAACCTGAAGCACTAGTTTATGTTCTCTAAACATGAAGAGTGAATTCTAGGAACAAGGGAGATTAAGATTAGAAGTTTATTGAGAAAGAAAGTTTCTGTCTAAGAAGGACAGAAGGAGAACCCAAAAGCTAGAGACTCACTTATTTACCTTATTTCCCAGAGGGATTTTATGGAACAAAGCGATGAGGTGAGGTAGGTTCAAGGTAGAACAAAATTATAGTCAACCAATTATATTGTGTCACTTAGGTAATATTTTTTTAAAAAATCTTTCATGGTACATTATGACTACACATCATTATCACATTCAACATTGAGAGTTTGTATCAGAATATGACATGACTTGATTCTCATTTTTCCCCTTTCCCCCCGCTCTGCAACCAGCTACTCCCTACATGCATAATCTTTGTTTCCTTTTTTCTTTATTACTGTCACATTCTTTTCCCTCATTATTTATCCCTACATCTTCTTTCCTTTTAAATATTTTCTATTTCACAATATCAACTATATATACTACAGCTCATTAGGGTTGATTAAATTGGGGATATTGATTAAATGGGGGATCCAATGAAACAGCAATTCACATCCTAAGTTATAAGGATTTTCAGTCAGGGGTGTTTCCTCAGAAGTGTGGGTGACGAGCTTGGTCTCCCTAACAGGTGATTGAAACCTACTTAGAATATTAATTGCTGCTAGTTGCTATTAATCCTTGAGAGAGGCACAAAGTGTGGTACTTTCCTTTAGTGATGCTGGCCTTTGGTGAATGTGTCTTGATTGTCCTCCATGTTCGCTCCTTGACTGTCCTCTGTGTTGGCTCCTTGGTTGTCCTCCACTTTGACTTTTCAAGGCCAGTGCTATCTAACTGCTTTCAAGATATCTAATTACCTTATACACCTACAATAGAACTACTCTGAATTCTATTTAAAGTAGAAAGTTAAAAGTCACAGAAATTACACAACTTACCCAATTTCAAGAAACTCATGCATAATAGTTTTTAGATTACAATTAGATATTAACTTAGAAATGAGTTCCACCCTGGGAGAAAACTCACAAGTCAGCTTCTTTGGTAAGTCCAACAAAGTAGGTCTTGTAGACCTTACAACAAAGTAAGCCTGACACAAATAAACAGTGAAAAGCATAAAAAACAAAAAAACCCCAAACAAACAAACAAAAAAACCCTCACACAAATATCAAGTCCCAGGCTGCATGCTACCTCTGTACACTATCACACTGTATTTAGTAAGCACAAAGCAACACAGCCTATGACACAGACAACAGCCACATAGGCTACTTTTGTGATTTGCTCTCTATGACTGTTCATGATGAGGTCGATTCATGTCAGTAAAAGTTTGCAACTTACATTTGTAACTCGAGAATTTGTTGAAGTTGAGCCCAAAGCCTTAACAATCACACTGTGGAGGAATTTATTACTTATTTGTGGATTTTTGTTCAGTTTCAAATATGTATCAGAAAATATACTAGATTTAAAGATGTCAAAAAGAATTGATTTTGTCATTAATGAGGACACAAGAGAGGTGCTGAAAATCCTCTTGGAGTTAGAGATTAGAGAGGATTTGAAGGATTCATAGAAGAGATGAACTCTGAGCTGCCTTAAGGGTTATCTAGAGAAATCAGTTAGAGAAAAATAAAAAAGGAATATGTATCTTGAAAGAAAAGAAAGACTTGGAAAAGTTACACATTTTTCTCTCTTCTTTTCCACTCTTTTGCCTGTTTTCCTTTCCAATAGGCAATGACGTGGTTGGAATTAGGAAGCAATGATGTCACAAGAGTTTGAGTTTTCTCAAGGAGGTTAAGCAAAGGACAATATATAAATTAAATATTTATAAATGTATCAATCAATAAAAATTAACAAAAATCCATATTTAAAAAGTTCACCTAAATGAATGTTGCATTTAAAAGACAAAGTTTTAGGTTATGTTGAGCTTATGGGGCAATAGAAATGTCCATTTGGTACAGATGGAGGGAAGAATGGTGTGACCAGTTTAGAAAACTGTTTGAGACTCTATCCTAAGACTGATCATTGCCAGAACTTATGTTTGTTTCTGACTTCCAGTTATTTTCCTTATTGATGATGTACATGCGAAGGTAGTCCATGACCTTGTGGTATGCAGAGTACATTCCTCTGCTCTTTCATTTGTGGCTTGATCACATGACTGGCTCAGCGGAATGCTAATGGATCCGAACCGAACAGAGTTGTGCCACGTGCATGTGCAACATGATTCAGGGTCTTTTGATTCTTTATTGTCCTCTAGGCATATCCTGGGATACTTGACAGTTTCACAAGCAACACAAATATAGGTTAGAAACAGAAACATCCCAACTTATTATTGAATGTCAGAAGGACAAATAAATACTATTGTTAGCACTCCGATTTTGTGAAAATGTGTCACACAGTAGAAACTTAGGACAATGCTTTAAGTAGTTTAACACATTAGGAATATAGGTACATATTAAGTTATATATGTAGACAAGAGATGAATGAGACTATATATATATATATATATATATATATATATATATATATATATATATATATATAATCAATATTACGTTATCACTAAGTTAGAAAAAGACAGAATTCATAAGTAGCTGAATGTAATCTAATTTACTCATATAGTAGATTGTTCAGCTGTGAAACTTTAAAAATCACAACACAGACCATATGTTTCAATCTTAGATGCAACACTGAATGAATGAAGCCTTACATAAAAATATATGTTGTGTATTTTTATTCAAATAGAATTCAAAAACAAACATTTAAGCTAAGCTATATGTATCAGGAAATGTTTTCTTAATCAGGATGCAGATTTGTTTGGGGATACTTACTCCATGATAAATGGTTGTTTTGGATATCTTTCCATACTTGTATTTACTTTAAAAATGTATTTAAAAGAGAACACTAGCCGGACATAGTAGAGCATGCCTGTAATCCTAGCACTCTAGAAGATAAGGCAGGAGGATTGCTGCAAGTTTAAGGCCAATTTGGGCTCCACAATGTCTCAAAAATAAGTAATGCTATAAATTACTTACCCATAATAAAAGTAGCAAATTTTGGTTTGATTCTCTAATTTTTCATATTCTAATAGAAATACAATGTTAACACAAAATTATGTCCTGATAACTTTTTTCTATTTATTTTATCTTTTTCTTCTCGTCTTTATCACCTTTATATCACGCAACAACAATTTCTAGATATTTAGTCTCCACACTAAGCACATACAAGCACATATTTCTGACAATACTGAGCCACCACGCCCAACACTGTGGTATGTGGTACTGGTTGCTGCTGGGCATGAGTCTCCACGTCCAGTATGGTATGTGGTTACTAGGGATTGAACCCAGGTCCTTGCTCTTGCAAAGACAGGTGCCAAACCACTGAACTAAATTCCCGGCCCCTATCCATAGTCTTTGACTGGCCTGCCATGATGCTCCAAACTTTCCCTCTCTGTTCTTTCCCTGTGGTGAGAATAAGCTACTCCATTTCAGGGAATGCCTATAAAAATGCAGTCAAACTACAGGAGAGATAAAATATTAAGCTATTATCTTCCACAAACACCTATCCTTAGATTACTTTTACACAAAATCAGCTGTCAGGAGAGAAAGCTGATTGCAAGGCCTGAGGGGTTGATCAGCACTGAGATAAAAAGGGGAACAGAAGAGGAGAGGAAAATGTTCAAAGGTTTGTGTGAGGAGAGCAGGAAAGAACTCTGTGAACCAAGGTCGGGGGCAGGAAAAGTACCAGCCCCCCAGGCTGTGGGAAGGCCCCAAGCTGGGCAGCAGTGCTCTTGTTTAGCATCAGACAGTTGGAAGAAAATGGTTATTTTTCTTTCCTTCTCTACACTAACACACAAATGGAGTGGCTCATGTGTCTCATATTCACTGGACAACATGGATATAACAAGCTAATTTCAATATAGGGAAAAATTATATATATATATATAATTATACTTATATATATATATACTTATATATATATAATTATATTATACTTATATTATATAATTATACTTATATTATCTATTATACTTATATTACTATATATACTTATATTATATATAATTATACTTATATATATATACTTATATATATATATAAGTATAATTATATATACACTCCATATCCATTGGAGTGTATATAAGCACTGCATGTATACATTCTTTAAATTTGGCCACTTCACATTCATCCTGGAAAAGCGACCACTAACATTAATTTATGACGCTCAGCTCAGCCATACAGCAACCTGGCCATCCCAGCAGGGAGGATTTTCCAGGACCATCTCTGATTCCCTCCTTCTTCTTTCAGCTTTACCATATGACAGTTGGTTTGCTTTTCTCATCCGTACAGCAGCACTTCTCATTTACAGCCTCTGTGTCACCTTCACACATCTGGTCTTCGTTTAGCTCTCCACCACTCATTGGCAGCGTCCTGGTGTTTCTGCCGCACGGCAGAGCAGATGAGGTGGGCCCACAGCTGCTGATGGATTTTTATAGCACATTATTCACTCTTCTTTTTTTTTTTTCCTCTTCCTTCTGAATCACCACGTGTAGATGGCTGTGAGGTCCACAGACCACCTGATAGGTGCGTGCCCACTACACTTGGCAAGGTGCTGATAGCAGGAGCTCACAGATCCATGTCTTTATCTCTGCACCCTCTTAAAGTTGAAGGTGAAGTTTAAAAAGAAAATGAAGACTGAAGAAGACAAAAACTGACATGGAAATTTTAACTGATAAAAGTGTACTTTGCACCCCATTTGTTTCTGCCACAAGAGCACAACTGACGTTTCTCATGTGTGTCATGGTGGAATTCATTTACTCACTCAAAAGCATTTTGAGCTCCTTCCATGTGTTTTGTTCTGGGGCATAATGTAGTCAAAAATCACATCATCATTCTCTTCACATGCACATCAAATAAAGTAAGGGAATCTGAAACACAACTTGATTAATTTAAGATATTCTCCAGATGGTTAATAAAGTTGGTACTGACTTCAACAGACTTTCAACCAACAAAGACAAGACCAGGCTGTTGACAGACTAGAATTAAATGTTCAATGTTTGGGGCTCTTTTTCCACATCTTGCATTTACTATATTATGGGAGAGACAGAGATGGAAAGAATAAAGAAAATTTTGGGGAAATATAATTAAAATGCATTTATGCCCAAGTCCAGCAAGGTAGAGTAAAGTAGAGTCTGCAGGAAACATCTAAAATTTTCATCACAATACAGTTTCTAAACTTTCTCTCAACAATTCATTGATATTTTTTCCAAATACTAAAGTCACTGCATTGCTCTATGTTATCTTAATTGTATTGTGTGATAGCATGCCATGTCATTGCTTTTTTGAGGAACGCTCTGTGTGTATGTGTGTGTGTGTGTGTGTGTGTGTGTGTGTGTCTTGAACCCAGAGCATTGGTTCTGAATTAAATCTCCCAACCCTTTCTGTTATAATTTTGAAACAGAGTCTTGTTAAATCATTCAGTTGCCGAGGTTGTCTTGAATTTGTTATTCTCCTGCCTCAGCCTCACAGAGTGCTAGAATGATAAGCATGAATCATCAGTATGTCCACTTTAAACGTTTGCTTCCATGTCCTCACCATGGATAATTCTGTTCATCATGTTTAGTGATTCCAAATATCTTTTGCAAAAGCTTGATTTCCCCTCAAATGAAAATATATAATAAACTTACATAATAATAATAATAAATATAATAATAATAATAAATATAATAAATGACAAATAATAATAATACATTTACATATCTGATTTATTTCACTTAAAATTATGGTCTTGAGCTGCCTTAACCTATCTAAAAATGATATATTTCCTTATGGTGGAGGAGAAGTTCATTCTTTATGAAGGTCACATTTTCTTTAACTATTCATCTGTTGATGGGCACAGATTGATTTCAAGATTTAATTTCACATTTTTTTCTCTTGTACGAGGATCAGTTAGGAGCAAAACAGAGGGTAGATAGAGGAAATGGAAGGGAGTCACTCAGGTGAAAAGGGGAACAAGAAAAGGCAGGTGTAGGGGAAGGAAGAGAGAACAGTTTCTGAAAGGAAAATAAAATGAAAAATCAAAACAAAGCTTTAAATGGGAAAGGATGAAAAGTTGAGAGGAGAGGAAGGAAATGGAAAAAAAAGAAGATATACTATGTCCAAGTACAAATTCCTACCATGAGCGGGATCATTATGTATGACAAATGTACAGATACCAGATTTTTAAAATAATTTAAATGTATGTTAATAACTCTAACATTTATTTTAGCTTTATAAAAACACACATCATGCATCCAGATACTTTTAATTATGTGTTGATCTTATCACCATTTTAGCTTTCACTCTTCTATGTGTAAAACAAGAACTTTTCCCCCTCTCTGTTTACGTTTTAGTTATTTTCTCATTGCTAAGAAAAAATACTTGACACCCAATGTTTAAAAGGGAAACTTTTATTTTAGCTCAGTTTGCAGAGGTTTTAGTCTGTACTCAGGTAGCTCCGAGACAGAGAGACATGACAGAGGAACATCTCAAAAGAGATGCATGGCCTGGCAGGCAAAAAAGCAGCAAGAAGCAGGCCTCCCTCGTCTTTTTATCCCATCTGGGTTACAATCCTTTTGCAAACTGTGTTTCTAAGGAAATTTGACAATTTGAAGTCATTCTATACCATCTATTAACTTTAATCTCTTGACCAGAATCTGTAGGTAAAGATATTTTTATAACAAAAGAAGAAAAAAATGTCTACCTCAACAACACTCTTTACTTCATTCTCACTTTGAAGGAAATCAGAATTTATAGGTCTCTTAAAACACAACTTTGCTGTAATTTAGTGAATTCTGGACGAATTTAGATCTCTTAAATCCAAGAGACCTTAGTTTATGCTATTATTTTCTACAGGATCTGAGCAAAAATCAAATATCTTACTCTAGCAAATTATATTAATCCAAAAGTCAGAACTTCTAACTTTTTACAAATGACAACACTTTTGACTGTTTATCCTGTGTAGTTTACAACCTGAGAAAAGCTCATTATTCTATAGTTCCAATGGGAAAGAAAGTACTTAGAGATGAGGAAAGCAAAAACCATACCTTTGAGAAATGGAAAGGTGAAACAATTCATTTATTGACACTTATGTTTCTCTCTGGTTCTCAAAATTATAGAATGCATTTTGATACTCATAAACCAAGAGAAATTGTTTCCACTGCATCAAGTAGTCTAACTGGGGAAATTAAGGATTTTCCAAAACAGTGATGACCATATAATTAAAAAGTGATGCAAGTATAGAAATTGGAAAGGACACGGTAAATAGCTCAGTTAGAAGTCTAAAGGCAACTGAAGCCTTTAATTTCATTTCTTTTGTACTTAAGAGGAATTGAGATTCACCGAGACACTAAAGACAGTATGTCTTGCAAGGTGATAAAAGAAGATATATATAACCATGATGAATGACTAAAGCATTGTAATTCCTTGAGTTCTTAGTTCTTCTTTTAGTAAAAGAACTAAATTGAGAATCAAAAGATAAACTAGCATTTGTAAAGAGACAGTAAAATGCCAAGACGTGATTAGATTGAAATATAGGATGTGGCGTCTTCAATGGAGTAAAATCTTCCTTTTTCTAAATGATAACATTTAGTGCATCAAAAAAATGTCAGAATGGCAACTGAATCATCATGGTACAGAGAAACAAAATATGGAAGAGCGTATGACTGGAGGTCTCAGTTGGTATAATAGTAAAAAATAACTAACAAAGATAATTGGCAGTATTAGTAAATGTTTGAATTACTCCATAATGATTATAAATTGAACACTATTTTTGATATATAGAAAATCACTGAGTAGGTTTCTATATTTTCTGACATGTCATATACCATATTTTCCATTTTATTAATAATTTAATAGATGTATATCATAATATTTTCATATGGGAAGATGGATAAAAGCTGAGGAGATCTGAATAGTTTCAAAGATATTATTGTTTTCTGTTTCAATTGAAATTTCATTAAATCTGTGCAGTACTTGTGGCAGTAGAGCCATTTTGACTATGTTTGTTCTTCTTATCCATGAACAAAGGATGTCTTTCCATTTTCTGATGTCATCTCTAATCTCCTTTTTCAGAGTGCTGAGTTTTCAGAGCAGAGATATTTTACCTCCTTTGTTAGAGTGATTCCTAGATATTTCATTTTTTTGGATGCTATTGTAAAAGGGCTTGGCTCATCTATTTCTCTCTCGGTGAGCCTATTATTGTATATACAAAAGCTATTGAGTTTTGAGTATTGATCTTGTTTCCAGTTATGCTACTAAATTTTGGTGATTAAGTCTAGAATTTTTTCGGTGGTGTTTTTAGGATCTTCTATATAGAATATCATGTCATCAGAAAATAATGGCAATTTAACTTCTTCCTGTCCTATCTTTATTTCTTTCTCTTGCCTAATTGCTGTGGCTAATGTCTTCAGAGCTATTTTGAACAGAAGTGGTGATAGTGGGCATCTTATCTCATTCCTGATTTTATTATGAAAGGTTTCAAATTTTTACCATCTAGAATGATTCTGGATATTGGTTTCTTTAAAATAGCTTTTATTATTTTGAGATAAAGCTCATCTATTCCAATTTTCTGTAGGGTTTTGATCATGAAAGAGTGCTGGATTTTTTTTTTTTTTTTTTTTTTTTTTTTTTTTTTTTTTTTTTTTTTTTTTTTTTTTTTTTGTTTTTTTTTTTTTTTTTTTTTTTTTTTTTTTTTTTTCTTTTTTTTTTTTTTTTT
>PVIR01010778.1:0-23239 GCA_004026965.1 Petromus typicus | reverse complement strand
GGCACTGGAACAAAGAACTAAATGCCCAGCCCAGGTGCTGGATTTTGTCAAATGCTTTTTCTGCATCTATTCAATTGACCATATGGTTTTTGTCCTTGAATTTGTTAATATAGTGTATTATATTTATTGATTTATATATGTTGAACCACCCTTGCATCCCTGGGATTAATCCAACTTGGTCTGGGTGGATGATCATCTTTATAAGTCTCTGTTATATTTGCCAAAATCTTATTGGAGGTTTTGCATCAATCAATGTTCATTAGGGAGATTGGTCTGTAGTTCTTTTTTGCTTGGATCTTTCTCTGCAATGGAATCAAAGTAATCTAATACTATAATTCACAGATCTAGAGAAAATAATCTAAAAATTCGTCTGGTCCCAATAAATACCTAGAATAACAAAAGCAATCCTAAGGAACAAGGAATGGTGGGAGAGTATTACGATTCCCAATTTGAAAATGTACTACAAAGCCACTGTGATAAAAATTGCATGTTACTGTCAAAGTAACAGACCCAAGGACCAGTGGGATAGATTAGAAGATCCAGAAACAACTCCTGATATACTAAGCTACCTTATTTTCAACAAAGGAGCCAAATATACTCAGTGGAGAAAAGGCAGCCTCTTCAATAAATGGTGCTAGAAAAATTGAGCCTTAACCTGCCAAAGACTAAAGCTAGATCTATCTCTTTCACCATGTACTAAACTAAAATCAGAGTGGATTAGAGACCTAAATGTTAAAACAGAAACACTAAACCCACTGGAAAACAAATTAGGTAAAACTCTTGGAGACAATGGCTTAGGGAAAGACTTTATGAACAAAACTTCTATACATGAGAACTAGCAGAATAAATCAACAAATAGGAATTCATCCTATTAAAGAACTTCTGCACAGCAAAAGAAACCACTGGCAGAGTGAAAAGACAACTAACACTATAGGGAAAAAAATGTTTACTAGTGTTCCTCAGACAAAGGGCTTCTACCTAGAATACATAAAGAGCTCAAAAAATCATCAACCCCATATTTAAAGACTCAATTCAAAAATGGACAATGAAGTGAACAGACATTTTTCAGAGGATGAAGTAAAAACAGACAAGAAAAATATGAAGAAATGCTGAAGATCACTGCTCATTCAAGAGATGTAAATGAGAAAACAACACTCAGATTTCATCTCACTTCGCAAAGAATGGATGCTATTTCAAAATTAACCAGTAACAAATGCTGGGGAGGCTGTCAGGAGAAAAGAACCATTCTCCACTGTTGGTGGGAATGCAGATTGGTGCAACCATTGTAGAGATCAGTGTGGAGATTCCTTAGAAAACTAGGATTAAAATTCCATTTGAACCTGCTATTCTGCTGGTTGGAATATACATGATAGAACTGAAAGAATCATCATAGTGTCTGTCATATGTATACCCATGTTCATAGCAGCTCAGTTTGTGACAGTTAAATCTTGGAAACAATCCAAATGCCCATCAACTGGAGACTAGATAAAGAAGATGTGTTTTTTTTTTTTAATGAAATGGAGTATTACTCTGTCATAAAGAATAAATTTGAGTCATTTATAGTGAAATTGATATACCTTAAGGACACACTCATAAGTGAAATAAATAGGTCTCTGATCTGTAAATACTGTATCTTATCTCTGTTATGAGAATCTGAAGATGTAAGTACTTTCTAGAATGTATAATAGATTTTGTGAAATAGAAATATTTACAGGAAAAGTGGTAGGGGAAAGTAATGAGGAAAGAGAAAATATAATCTTATGCAAAAAGCATATGTGTATAGGGCCTGAGGGTGGTAGGGTGGGTAAGGAAACAGATAATAATGAGATTTAAGGCATGTCACATATGAATACAAATTCAAAATACTGAGTGTGATTGTGATGTGTATACAAAATGTACCAATACAGAATCTAATTTTTTAAAAAAAGATATTATTATTGTCCAAATTTTCACCAATAAGTGTGAAGAATGAACTGCTTATACTAAGACAATACTCAGTGGAGAGTCATACAGTGTCTGAAGCTCTTTTCTTTTCTTTGTTCATGCGTATGAACAACATAAAGAGATTCAAGTAAAACATGGCAATTATGGAAACACATAAAGGACTTTTCTCCTTACACAATGGAAGTTAAGAATCCAATATACTCTTTCCTTATCAGTCCATAGATGGAATATTTCATTTATTGCAATAGGATAAACTCAAAAGAGAAGATTCAGACAGATAAGGAGATAAAATAATCTGGATTCCATGTCACTGCTACCATTTTCAACACTATAAGTTCTGTGACCATTAAGTATGTATGAATACGGTCAAGTATGTGTTAATATAATCATTAAAAAATACATTTATACATAAGGATGTATGTTGGTATTGATTTAACCATGATTTTACTTCTTATTGAGGAAAAAATATCTGGTACACTGCGGTGCCATGGACCTTCACTATAGACACATGCACATCTGTACACACACAAATGCAGATGCAGGATAATTTATTTAAATGATCCTTTGAGAAAGGTTTACAAATGCACTATTTGAGACATTGTTATTTATTGCTTTTTAAAACTGCATCATTGAATCATAACTTGGAGATAAACACAGTCTTAAAGTTATAAAAATAATTTCACTGAAATAACGAAGCATTTCAGGCTTGAGAGTGAATTTTGTAAGTATTATTGAGTTATCTTAAGGTTTTTATATCATCTGTATAAAATTAAACAATAATTTTCTGACTTTTCTTCAGTGATTTATTTTTACATTTTAAATTTCCTTGATTTTATATTTATAGTAAAACGTTTTGAATCAATATTAAAAACTTCTAGAAAGGAATTAGATGCATTATTTAGAGGAAATTATCCATGATATCTTATGTTTTTAAATTTATAAAAACTTTACATATTTGATGGTTATTAAAAGGATAGCCTGACAAATCTTCTATGAATTATTATGAAAATACATTTATCTATGAGTAAATATAAATAGAATTTCAATAGAATTACTTTGGTTAATTTGATACAGTACTAAGAAAACACAACAAAATATGTATTGATCTTGAATTGTGCTTTCTTTTCTCTAAAGCATTATCATGTGCACTATTTTATTGATTTTTACAGATCTCCTATGCATTGAGTGGTATGTACCATTATCTCCAACTTACAAATAAGGTTAAGTGACTGACAAAGAGAAACACATATTTTGAAGTGGATTAAAAGCTTTAACATAGGTCTTTCCTGTCTTCTTGTAAAACTCTGCTAGAGTAGGACAGTGAGGAAGACACCAATGAGAGAATGAACGGCTTCAGATTAAATTTCAGTATTTCAAGATGAATTTTAAGGTGGTAGATGCCTCTAAGAATACTGTTTCACTGCGCTCTTCTGTTAAAGAATACAGCAGGCAGCTGCTTCCACTTCTTCCTGGTAAAGCTCTGTGTACATTTGACCTCTTGCTTGGGAAGATAAATGAGCTAACTTCAGGGTTGGGTCCATACGCAGATGATTGAAATTCATGGCGGTGTTTATATGCATTCATCAGAGTATTTCTCACAGTGCCTTTCTGCATGGGTGGCCTCAAAGGGAGTGGATGAATGGAAACTGAAAGAAAGATTGTTTGTGGAGTGGAATTGAAAGGGATTAGTTTCTATGGAGGCCAGGCAGGTGACCTAGTTTTCCCACATAGCAATGTATATACCCTGATGCACACTTTTTAAAACATAGAATAAAACAAAATACTTGGATAGAGGAATGATTTTAGTTCCCAGCCAATTCATATATAGTGTCTTTGAAGAGGTTTTATGATTTCAAGAGCAGGTTTTATTTATTATTTTTTAGGTGCAGAGCTTACCTGAGTCCTGAAAAATCACCCAATGAGTCCTCACCTTGATTACTCAGCATGCCCCTGGCTTCAACAGATTCTTCTTTGGTTCTTTGAGTTTAAATAAACAAATATGAAATTTCAAAGAGATTTTTATGATCGTCAGGTCACTAGACCCCTTTTCAGGGTAGCTCTGCTTGATTTTCTATGAAATTTCAAAACAACCTTATGCATCCTCCAAAAAATTGCATGTAATTCTGTATGATTTTTCGTTATCCAAGGAAGACCAGTGAGTGAACAAAGGGTAGAAAATAGAAAAATTGTAGGACTGGCCACATATTCAATGAATTTGAGTGGCTGGAAATAGCTAAAGCCAGACTATGCAGAGCACTCTGCACATCACCTGTCCCACAGTTTCTGCCTTTTGGCATAAGAAACTAATTGCCTGGAATGCAAGATCTATACCATATTGATTTTGGCATCTTAGCATCCCTTTGGATGTGTATCTCCCACATGATTGCACAAGTTCTTTGACACTAGAGACCTTGATATGTGTGTATATTCCTATCTTCAGCAGATCACAGAAATCTGATTTATTTTAAGTACTTAGCAAATTGCATTGAAAAAAAGGCCTCCTATGGGAGATCATTACGACCTTCTAACTCAAGAAATTCTGAAAATAATTCCTTTGCCCATTTGTGGCTCAAAATCATCAGCATGAATACTTCTTGACTTGTATAATAATTTAATAATCTTCTAAAAACATTTAGCACTGGTTAAGATGATTTTTTTTTTCTGCAGTAGAAACAAAGAGTAAAACAAAATATAAACTTTAGGAGTTTGCAGACTCCAGACTGAGCAGGTCCAGCCATGCTTGACAGTTGTCATCTGTCCATTGTGCATGTTGAAATAGGCTGAAATACAGAGGCTGGAACTAGAGTGCAATATGAATACATTCTCCATGGATGAGGAACATCCGTAAAAGTACACAAAGATTTCCAAGCCTTCTCCAGAGCTTCAGACCCAAATAACCACCTAATCATTGTCTTCAATGAAGTGATCAATACATATGACAAATTCAAGTCAAGGATTTAGCTCAGTGTTACCAAACCTGTCTTGTAAGTGCAAGGTCCTGAGTTTGATCTTCAGTACTAGGAGAAAAGACATAGGTCCTATGGCAAAGTCAGTATATCCCACATTGAACTTACAGACATTGTTCTACCATCTTGTTCTCAAGAAATATCCATCTGCACATGCAGAAAATGTCATGGCTTCTTCTGTGCTTCATTTTTTTACCCACATATATTCAACCACTGAATGCTGTAGTTTCTGCCTTGGGAATATCTCATGACTCATTAAGTTTGCTTCAACTCCAATGCCACTAGTTTAGTAACAGACTATCCATTCATGTCTTTTTCTATCTATTTAAACTTTCTGTAGCACTAACCTCCTCCTTAGGCTTCACACAACATGTCAGCCAACTGACATGAACTGTCTCATCCAGGCCCTCTGTTGCATGACTTGTGGGCATTTTCTCAAAGAATTATCTAAACAACTTTATTAGTTAAATACAAATAGTCCTGCAGTCTTTCACACTGAAACCTACATTTTAGGAGAGAAGTGATTTTTGAAAATTCAGACAGCTGTACTTTGGCAGAGACAGAGTTTTAATTCAGATGTTGTGTGATTTCCCTCGTCTCATTCAAAATCTTGTATCTTTGTAATGTATTCAGAAGTTCTTCTAGCTTATTTTCAAAAGCATATCATTATCTTTTCTCTAATGTTTACTTAACTATACTAAAATCATTAATTTTTGTTGATCACTTTTTCTCAGGATAAATAACATTCTATCTCTTCATTATAACTTTCTTTTTATTCAGTTTTATTTCATTCTGATATTTTCATACATACATAGAATGAACTTTGATACTCTCAATCCTTTCATTATTCCCATTGTTTTTTTTTTTACACACATAACATTATTCCCTTCATTTTCTTAAAAGTTTCCATTCTGTAATCATGTTCTCTCTGTTTCTCTCTTTCTTTGTGTCTTTCTCTTATTCTATTCATGAGTGAAAACATATAATACTTGCCTTTCTGAGTCTGGATTATTTTGCTTAACAATTTTGTATTTTTCCCACAAATGAAAATTTTTTAAGCATCCATATGGTGAATAATATTCCATTGTATGTATGTATGTATGACAGTATTTTTCTTTATTCATTTATTTTCTTCTTTTGTACTGGACATAGAACTCATGAGGTTGTACCTAGAAGGCAGGTATGTGAACCACCGAGCTAAATTGTAGGCCCCTTATACAACATTATTTATTCTTTCATCCAAGGATAGTCATCTAAGCTGATTTTATGGCTTACCTATTGTAAATTATACTGCAATAAACAGGTTATAAAGGTATTTATAAGCATGCTGGCTTTAATATTTTGGCATACACCAAAGATTAGAAATAGGGAGATGAAACAGCAGCTCTATTTTTGAGATTTTTAAGAAATCTCCACACTGGTTTCCATAGTGGTGGTACTGATTTACATTGTCATGAATTGGGTACAAGGTTCATTTTTTTATGCACTTTTCAGCATTGATTGTTGTTTGTATTCTTGATGTGATGATAGTGATTCCAATTGGGTGAGATAAAATCTCAGCGTAGTTTTGAGTTTCATTTTCTTGATGACTAAAGATGTTAGACATATCTTTATATATTGGATATCTCTATGTCTTTTCTTTTCTTTTTTCCTTCCTGGTTGGTGTCCTTCTAACTTCTTCTCATATTAGCTGCTTCTTTGTCCAGTAAACATATATTGAGTTTCTAAGTGTAAGTAGAAATTCAGATTGATATCACATTTTTATTCCTAATCCAGTGTGTGAGAAACCAGAAATCAAGAGCAGATGGAATACTGGGAAATTTCCAAAAATGTGGAAATTAAATAATGCTTTTCACACTAAAGGAAAGAAAGAAAGAATGAAAGAAAGAAAGAAGAAGAGAAAAAAAGATCTTAAAGGAAGGAGAATGTTATAAGTAAAATGGCAAAATAGAACCTCCTTGATGACATTTTTCCACAGAAATGATAATTTGGCAGCTTTGAATTTTTAAAAAGGTGATATACACATGCAATGGAATATTATTCAGCAATAAAAGGAAAAAATTCTTATGTATGGTATAACTCCAAAGTAATCATATTATTGGATTCCTCCATCCCTTTTTCCTCCATCTCCTTTTCTTCCTTCCTTCTTTCATTTCCTCCTTCCTTTTGTTTTTCCTTTTTCTTTTCTTAAACAATATCTTTCTAATCTGCTAAGCCTGGCTTCCAATTTTCTAAAAATTTATTAATATTCCTTACCTTCTCAAGTAGCTGTAATTACAGGAATTGGTAACTATAACCTGCCTACTATAGCATTCTTTATATGTCAAGTGAAATAAATTCAACACCACTTCTATTTTATGATTCTACTTATTAGGAATGTATGTTGATTGGAATTTGTAGCATATTTTATCCATTTTTAAATGTATTTCCAGAGCTTTTGGGGTCATATGTAAGAAATGTCTCTCAGCACGATGTCACAAATCTTCTATGTGTTTTATTATATATTTTAAATCATTATTATGATTTTTCTATGATTTTATACGTTTCACTATTATGTTTAGGTCTTTGATCTTTTGAGTTACTTTTCACATGTGGTGTAAGATGAGCCCAAGCTCACTATTTGGAATCTGGGCAGCTATTTTTCTCAGCTCCATTTGTTACTCAGGTGGAGGGATGTCTGGCTCCATGTATGGGCCATATTCCAGACACCCTTGTTATTAGTTGGCAATTCGCTCTGTATACAAACACCAACACTTTTCGTTACTAAAACTTTGAAATAAATTTAGAAATTGATAAATTTAAGACCTCAAATTCGATTCTTTTAAAAAATCTATTTTGATTATTTTGTCCTCTAGGATTCCATGATTTTTCGTATGAATTATTTAACTGCTGCAAAAAGCAGCTGGAATTTTTATAGGAATGGGATTATATTTGTAGGCTACTTAATGGAGTATTAACATTTTAGCAATATTAAATCTTCAAACACATGAATATGGAACATCCTTTTATTTTGTGTTCTATCATTGCTCTCTCCGATATTGTGTAGTTTTTCACATATTCCTTGACATTTCTGATTATTTTTATTCCTAGACATTTGATTTTTGATGTTTCAAATTGAATTGATTTAATGATTTTTTATAGTTTATCCATTATTAGTCTACAGAAATACAATGATTTTTCTCTTATGGAATTTGTATTCTTCAACTTAGTTGAATTCATTTACTGTGTATGTATGTGAAAGAGTGTATAATCTCTAGAAATTTTTAAGTGTGAGATCATGTTTCTCATTCATCCTATTTGCATGATTTCTATTCCTTTCTCTTTCCTATTATAGACCAAAACTTCCATTACTATGTTAATAAACTTAGTTTTTAAAACAGAAAATCTTGTCACACTCTTGGTTTTTAGGGAAGGATTTTAGCCTTTACAATTACAATATTAGGAAGTGATTTTTGTGGTGCAAGTTTAGAAAATAATAGAAAATCATTTGCTATATCTTCTTGGTCTGTAGGTTTTATCTGAATAACATACCTGATAGTTGGGTAATTTGTTTTGAAATTCTGTATTATGATGAATCTATTGTGTTGTCATTTTGTGCTGAATGTAAACTTTTCTTGTGTCTTTCAGAAGATGCTTATAAAACGCAGGTCCGGATTGACAATGAGCCAGCATACTTGGACATCTTGGATACTGCTGGCCAGGTAGATACCCTTTAAAACCAATATCTGAGACTCTTTATGTTTTACTCTCATACTATATACACAAAATAGATGAGTTACAAACACAACAAATTTCCCATAACAGTAAATAATTAAATTTGAAAAGAAATGGCATAAAAATATTATTTGTTGCTCTATCAACCAGGATATTCTAAAATTTACATAATTTAATAAGCATTAAAGTATACATGTAAATGTAACCTTGCCCATTAAAATTTGAAATTAATAAAATATTCTATTATTCTCCTTGAGATGTTTACAAAACTCTAGCGTACACCCAAAAATGAGAATTATTTTTATTACAAACTTTTTTGTGAATATAAGAAACGGAATTCTGTTCAGCATATTTATTCACAATATCAAAGCTATGGAGACATTTTAATTGAATGAGTGAAATAACTGAGACTCGGTATAATCTAATATTTTAGTTTGCAAATCTGAAGAAAAGAGTGAAAAAGAAAGAGAAACAATAACTTACTTGAAATATAAAAACAAATAAAAATATAAATAATTAAAAACTATGAAGAAAATATCATTATTTCAACATATTAAAATCCTTGCTGTATGTAGAAGGGTAGATGTTTTATTTAAATTCATACATAAGGTATAATGTTCAAAATATAAACTAATACATTCAGTACCAGATATATGCCACATCACTTAGAAACAAAGGAAAATAAAAGGAAGAAATAAAGAAAAAGGCTTTAATTCAATGAAGATGAAAGAAAAGGGAAAAATTAGGTAAAAGAAATTATATGCAGAGAATATAAATGTATCAATAATAAAACAAATTAAAATATCTATTCTTCCTGAAATAAACATTTTCTTTATATAATATTAAATGAAAACATAAAACTAGCCTATATTAGGTTTAAAAGAGTCCTAAGGATACACATAATAAATCAAAGAATAAAATAGGACAGGAATTAGGTCAGTGGTAGATCACTTACCTTGCAAAAATGAAGCCTTTGGTTCAATCCCTGCTACTGTATAAATATATAAACAAGTTTTATATTTTCATGTTTTTGTGTCACTCCTAAAAAACCTAGTAATTGAAACACTGATAATGTAAAATTACTAGAAATAATAGTCAATTTCTATATTTAGCAGTTGCACGACGACTACTTGAAATTTCTACAGAGATTTCAGCTCATTTGTTTCTAGGGACATTTGAACAATGAACTTATTGAGGAAAACGGTTAAGTCATTAGGGATGTTTAGAATGAAAAATTATTTCAACCATTTGAAAGCACCATGGCAAAGTACAATTGTTCTTCATGGGCAATGCAGCATTAATTAGGAAACACTTAGTTTATTCAATTTCAGCCAACATGATAAGTCATTTTTTTGAAAATTGAAATTCTCAAACTAGAGAAGCTAAATAGCAAAGCTCAACTGCTGAAAAGATTCAACTGTACTTTCATAGACACTGACATACTTCAGTTGTTCATTTAATCTGCACTGTGCAGCATTTTTTGCGGGCATGTCTGGTCCCAGCTGTGACGTTAAGAGTCAGGATATTTCTTTTTCCCATTAGTAATAAGTCTGGCTACATCATCACTCACATTAATGGGATGTAGGCTTATGAGATGACATGCTCCTTCTGAGCCATTATTTGTAGAGGTACAAAGAAGGTATCTTCATTATTTTTCTCATGGCTGACACAAAATACTTGACACTCAAACTTAGAGGAAAGGTTGATCTAGTCTTAGAGTCTAGTCTTAGAGTCAGTCCATTATCAGCTGACTCCAAGGCAGAGTGGCTTGGTGGAAGGAGAAGCAGTTCATGGCAGGCAGAAGAAGGTAGCAAACAAGCAAGGGAAGACCATCGCTCTGGTGGATTTTATCCAGGCTTCTTAGTGTGGGTGCTACTCACACCCTTAATCCTGGTGACCTTGAGTCTTGAATCAACCCCAGTGTACTCCAATTCAGCCACCTCTGAGAAGCCCTGCCTATGACTGCATGAGGTTTTGGGGGGACATGTAGACCACAAATGGGGTTTCCGCTATTTCCCAAGGGAAAAAAATCCATGCTTTAGGTAGCCCCTGGACTCTGGAAGATGGGGGAATATGAGGAGCAGAACTAGGCCCATTACAAAATAAGGAAGACATCTGACCCTGCTAAGCCTGAAGCAGATTTACTCCAGCTACCACACAGATCTTACGAAGCAAAAAAACTGACTGGACTATTTCCTTCAACACTGAGTTTATACTGGTTTGTCACATGCATTATTGGGCAAGCACTGACCGATACTAAATATCAGTGGACCAGTTTAAGTCCAGTGTATCTGGAGAAAAATATTTACCTAAAGGTAAAGCAGTGACTGAAGAAAGACAAGTCTAAGATTGTATGCTCTGATCGTACACAGAAGTATATGGGGATAAACAGATGGTAATATAGAGGCCTCCAAACTATCCTTAAACTCATACATGCAGGGTGCTGACTGAAAAGCCAGTTTAACAAAATTCACATCCTAGTGTGGGCAGGAAAGACTATCACTGAAGTATTTTAACAGTATCATTTTGTTTGCTTTTACTACTATTCATGTTGACATTTGTTGAAATGTCATTCTTAGAATAAATCTAGAGGATGGGTAGAAAAGCTACTATTCAAATTCTCATCTAGCATTTGAGTATCATTTACACAAAAAGGGGAGTCACTGTCCCCTTGGAGGTAACACTGAAGGTCAAGTCCCCATCTGTTTTAAATTTAGGTTCATAGAGGAAAAAAGCACTATGTCTTTCTTTCCATTGTAAGTTTCATATTTCTCACCCTTATGGCACAAGAGATTACCAAATAAAAAGCAGAACAATATTTTAGTTAGAAGTTTATAAAACTCAGCTGATCCATAGGATAAAGCTAGATGTGGTAAACCAAGGAGAAAAGTGTGCTTTGTGCTTAGATTTGGTGAACAAACAATAGCTATCACAATTCTAATTGGAAAAGGGAGCTCCTAAGTCATGGAATAAAGGCAAGTGGACTGAGCTGGGCTGTTTCTTCTGATTCTTTTTGGCCCATCTGTGCTACATTCACCTTTTCTGAGTATAGAACAGAACACTCAGTACGTGCAGGTTTTCAAAAGAGAAGAGACAATAAGAGATCAGAGAGGTGTTTGTGCATCTATGATTTTCCTCATTTTTTTGCTATCATGCTCAGAACGGCATATTCTGTGTCACATCTCACTCCACGTACGGCTTGGAGTACCACAATAATTCTGTGGATGAGACATTGGCCTTATCATCAATTAGAATATTGGAAAGAGCCTTACCTTCCCCTTGTTCCAGGACTTCAATTGATTTCTTTTTCCATTGTTCAATTTATCCACCAAATACTTTCAAAGTTTCTGATTGATATTTTCTATTGTTTAGGAATTCTATTTCTGAAATCAGACAACATTTGGGAAAGCTTTAATTACTACAATGTATTTTCTTGCCACGACATAAATACTATTTTCTTCTCTATAGTTTCCTGTTAGTCCTAGACCAATCCTTTGATAAAATTTAGTACTAATTTTATAAATGTCAAACTTTAGACATAAAATTTAAGTGGATCACAGCATACTGAGCTCTATAACCAGCTCCAACTAGAAGCCACTCACAGTCCCCCAAAACTTTCTCTTAATTTGTTTTAATTAAAACCCTTTGCATATATCAAAGTCTGCCACAGATCAAGAATATGCAAAATACAATGAAATTTGATCTCTACCTCCCAAATTCTTGAAGTTCTGGTTTCAGGGTACATAGTAATTACAAATTGCAGAAGCTGGACATGGCGGCCCATGCTTATTACACTAGCACTAGGATGGTTGAGTCATGAAGATGACAAGTTCACACTCAGTCTTAACAATTTGGTCATTTGGGAAGAACTTGTCTCAAAATTACCAATAAAAAGGACAGAGGCTCTGAATGTAGACCCTATCACCCATTGGAAGCCCTGGGTTGAATCCCCAATTCTATCCAAAAAGCATAGCAAATTGTGATAAAGACCATATTAAAACTATATAAATTTGCAAATAGGCTATCTCTCATACCTTACATATCTAAATCAAAAGTAGAAAAAGAAAGTTATACTTTTTATAGTTGAAACTTTAATAAAATTTTATAAGAAGTTCAACTTAATTTAAATGTATTTAATTAAACATCAAAATTGCTCTTCTCCAAATAACTTTAAATTTCTTTTTTTGACAACCCATTGTACCCGGTGACCAAGATATTATAGACAAATCAAGGCTTCCCTCTGGATTGAGTCATCCTAGAATAATTTGGAACATGGTGCTAATTTATTTAATTTATTCCCCTTATCCACTCCGCAGTCAAAGCAAGTTTCTTAGCCAATTTGAATTTAATTTACTTATCTGTGAAATGAGAGAATTAACTCGATCTCTAGGTGTCTTCCAGATTTAAAACATTCTGATTCTCTGAATTACTATTGGCCTGAACTGTAGAAAATTCTTTCCTGGAAGGCTCTACTTGCTTTTGAGCCTCACGCTGTGTGTAAGGGGGTCGGGAGCACTTATCAGTAGAGAGAATATTATAAGAAAAATGCTTTCTTCAGGATTCATCTTATTCTACAAATGATTAAATATTTAAGAGAGTGAGAAAACAAAACTTGGGCTACAGTGGTGCCAAATGATGTACAAAATTCTGAGATTACTGAGCAGTCCTGTCACAGGGATATTTAATACATAGCTTCACTAATTATATCATAGTGACTGTGCAATGCATTAATTCTCTAGTTATCTTTTGATGTATTTTGATAGCTTTGTTTAATAGATGACAATTAATTTATTGAGCTTAGTCAAGCAATTTCACACTAGAATCTAAAGACCTAAGAAGGTAGATTTTAATGAGGTTCCCAAACTTCCACTCACCAAGAATTTTCTTCAGTTCGATGTTTATTTTACCTGAGTGCTAAGGAAACGAAGAGATTCTATTCCTCTACCACTTCCCACTCTAGTGGGTTTCTCCTACTGTTGCTTACCCAACACTGCATTTCATTGCAGGTCTTGGATGACTATAATTTTTACATGTGGATTACTTTCATGTCAAATCAAGTTATGCAGGAATTACCTCTTTAAGAATGCTTTGGGCCGGGGATTTAGCTCAGTAGTTCCACTCCTGTCTTGCAAGCACAAAGGCCTGGGTTTGATCCCGGGTTAACCATATACAATACTGGGCGTGGAGACACGCCCAGCAGCAATCAGTACCACATACCACAGTGCCAAGAGTGGTGGCTCATGCCTGTAATCCCAGCACTTGGGAGGCAGAGGCAGGAGGATTGCTGTGATGTGAGTCTGAGACTGAGCTCAGGGCCAGCCTGAATTACAAAGGGAGATCCTGTCTCAAAAAAAAAAAAGATGCTTTTGAAAAGATGCTTTTTTTTTTTTTTGAGACAGGGTCTCCTTTGTAGTCCAGGCTGGTCCTGAGCTCAGCCTAAACTCACGTCACAGCAATCCTCCTGCCTCTGCCGCCCAAGTGCTGGAATTACAGGTGCGAGCCACCACACCCGGCACTGGAATGTGGTGCTGGTTGTTGCTTTGTCTTCACGCCCAGTATTGGATATGGTTACCAGGAATAGAACCCGGGTACTTATGCTTGCAAGACAGGTGCCGGAACCACTGAGCTAAATCCCTGACCCCCCAAAAAATATTGTAAACATGGAAATTATCTTTATCCAAATGTCTTGCCATATAGGCAATATATATAGTTATCCAAGACCTGCATTAGAGCCCAGTGCTGGGTAAGCAACAGCAGGAGAAACCCACTACAATGGGAAGTGGTAGAGGAATAGAAACTCTTTAGATTTTATGCGAACAAGGCAAAAAATGTGAGGTACAAAGATTTGCCAATGATAACAATTTAGGATAGAAATATTTCTATTGATTCAAGGGGGAAAATATTTGCTGTCCATTAACTGTGACTTACAAAAGCCAATAATCATGTCCTTAAAAATTCAGTGTATTCAAGAATCAACTATGTGAGATTATATATCTAGATATATCTGTGTGTGTTTCACATTACTATCGTGCTGAATTGAACATTCATAGGTTTGTCATTCAGTATTACTTTTTTCATATTGATATAAATATAAGAAAAATCTATACTATCTTCTGCCATGAAAATCTTACACCTTAATTTTTGCACATGTTTGAAAAGAATTTAGACCTAAACCTGAAAAAAATGTTAACTTTCATTATAATATTTAAAATCATGTCACCTTTTTAATTTTCTCGTAGTGAATTTCATTATCAAGCCATGTTTAAGCATTTAATTACTCATGGGTGTGATATGCAGACATTAAGATGTATATTTATCATACATATTTTTTAACTGAGACTTGGCATTTTATAAAACAGAAACTGCCAAATTAAAAATAATTGATTTATGCTTGACATTAAAGTAAGAAGTAAAATATCAAGATTCTTTAAAGCAAATTTTTGGTTGAAATAACAAAAACATAATATAGAGTGTCACTCAATGACTTCAACCTGTGTTTCTTGTCTTCCTGGTTGCTCTCACTTCCCCTTTTTGATGGGCAATTTCAGAACTTTCCATTTTATAATTAGTGTTGGGCCATTGTGCAAAAGAACACACACTAGGAGTCCTCTTTAGCAAAAGGTCTTCAGTTGATTTGTAAATGTTTTCCATTCAATATTATTTAAATAACTATAAATAAAATTTAAAGGTACTCCTGAAGTCAAGTATTTCAGTTTCTTCAATTTACAAATGAAAGCATGGATCTCAGTAGAGGTCAGTGGCTCACACAGGGTCATGCATTTTCTAAATGCCACAGCCAGTATCATCTTTTCACTATGCCCTGAGTCCTCCCTGAAGTCCTGCAATGAAGCAGTTAAGTTACCTTTCTTTAAAGCTAGCTCTGTGACAATGAACAATACTGAGCTGTTGATGAGTGGAATTGCTTGATATCTGTGCGATATTTAAGGAGCATGTCAAAAGGGATGTTTAAAAAGGACTTGGAAATTAGTACAGAAAATTGGCAAGAAAAATAGATAAAAAACTCAAAATAGTAAATCATAGAGGAATCTGAAAAAAAGTATTATCAGTACAAGGGTTTGTTTACCACCATTATTTCCTTCTTACATATTTTATGATACTTTGCACAGATGATTTTGTCTTCTCTGTTTCCCCATGAGTTACATTGTCTACATAGTGATCAATTGTTAAACTATTTAGATTATCTAAATAAATAAATACTGCATTCAGTCTGAGAGCTCTGTGGATGATTAAGTTAGTGAGAAAAAACACCTATTAGCTTAGCCCCAGGACTTATGTCATGAAGGAAGAGCATATTAAACAATCAGTTTGCAATAAAAGTGAACGAACATATAGATCTTATATCCTGTTTTTGTTGTATCTAACAGAAAGAAGATATATAGCATTAAATGAAATATTTGTTTATTATCTCTGTAACTTACTCTTCCTTATTGTAAAATAAACAGCTTTGATTAAATACTATTTAAAACATATTGTACTCTGTGTTTTGTAGTCAAATACTAGCCGATTCATTCTCTGAGGACTGAACTGTTCTGTGTTGAGAGTGATTGTGCTCTTTGAACAGTATTAATATCTGACAGACTAAAGTAAGATTCAAAAATGTTTCTAATCATCAAGAAATTTGGAACTTCTTAGCAGAGTGGAGCTGTATGGCTTACTTAACAAAAATGTCCTTAACATATTGTAAAGGTGGATTTCAGTTATATTCACCATGAAATCTCAGGTTTACTTAGATTATGTGATATCCAAGAAGGTTAAATCAGAACAACTTTTCCACCAAATTGGCTCATATATAATGAAATATATTTATTTAGAAAATTTCTGATATCCCAATCTGTCAAGTAAGAATGTAACTGGGCATGCCGGCACACACTGTAATCCAAGCACTACGGAAGCTGATGCAGGAGGATCTCTCCTAGTTCAAGGTCAGCCTGGACTACCTACTGCATTGAATAATCCATCACTACTACTCCGCTGACTTTCAAGGAATAGTATATTTTGATGACAAGTCAAAGGTTTTGTAAAAAATTTTCCTCTGATTACATTTTACTTCTTTTATACGTACAACAATACTGTGATGCTAATTAATTTCTATGTTTAATTCAGGGTGATAGGAGGTAAAAATGACTTAAGACTATTTTTGGAAAGTGCTATGTATCTTCAAAGCCTTAAGGAATCACTAAGAAATGAGAGGGAAGGAAATTAAATACTGGTCTGCTTAAAGACCAAAGAAAATACTTGGAGCTTCTTTCTAGATGTTATTTTGCATTTTGTAAACTAGGTAAGCAGGTTCTATGGCTTGGACATACTTGTTAGGGTCACCTGAGGACTCCTGGCGGCTGCACACTCATCCCCAAAATGCCACGGCCGCGGTCAAAAGTGGCTTACAGAGATATACAGGTCGTGGTCAACCTTCCTCTGATCATGTATTCACAAAATGTTTCTATATTGCCCGCTCAAAATGTTTGCTTACGTTCAGGTAAGCTTCCGTCTTCTTTTTCCAAGGCTAATCATTATGGCCACCACCTCTGCATGGATACTATATAACTCTGTATGGATACTATATAACTCTGTATGATTCTAATAAACTTTGCTACCCGCCCCAGTTGCTATTCCTGTCCATTACCTGTCAGTTACTCTGTCGTCATCCATGACTGTCAGGCACCAACTAGTAGCCGGTTACCAGCCGTCCCCTGATAAAACCAGTATCTGTCCACAATTGGGCTCTCGTCTCCTTCCCCATCAAAAAACAAAGACAAAATCAAAACATACTTCTAGTGTATCTTCCAAATACTTCCACATGTTGAAGTTCCTCCTCATAGTGGTCATAGTGAGAAAACAGATCCCCAGGAAATAACCAAGCTATTGAGAGGATGTCCTCAGAAGGTCTGAATGCTGATCTAACAGAAAGTTAGCTGTCCTGAGGTGAGTTGTAGTCCAGGAAAAAGACTGTGCACTCCCCGCCTGTGCCTCTGGCTTCCTGTCTTGTGATACGATCCGTTCTTTTACCATTGTGCTATCTGCCGCAGCATTGTGAGGCACCCAGAGACTCTCGCAGAGGCAGTAGATGTCAGTACCATGCTACAGGACCTCTAAATCTGGGACCTAAATAAATCACTCATTCAAAGAGTGGAGAGCTCCAGGTATTGTGCTAGGAAAAAAAGAAAGTGGGCAAAGGTACACAGTATGAGAGAAGGGAGATTTATCTAGAAATAAGGGCATGAATTTGATTGCAAGAATATGTACACCCTGAGTTAGTACAGAGGATGTGGCAGAAAATCATGTGGAAAATACTAAAGACCTTATGTTTGTTCATAGACAAAATTGATAGTACTTTCAGCTTACACATTTAATTGTTGATACTTAGGGTTTTAGAATTGAGCAATACTTTATTTATAAAATGGATGAATGGAACCAAAAGGAATAGTTTTATAGGCAGAAGAAAGTAGAAATAAGGAAGAAAAAGAAACAGGGTCATTGCAAGATTACTTTCTTAACGGTTACAAGAAAGAGACTGCCTCATCATTCAACTTCAGGGGAATTTGATAGTTGGTGCTTTTATTTTGAAATCTGGGTCATTTCAGTGTTCAGCATAACTATGTCACACTGAGGACAAGTGAATTTATTCCTGTTTGGTGTTACCTGTTTGGGTTTAGTGAGTACTTCAATTTTTCTTTTTAATTTTTAATTTAATTTTTTTCATAAAGCCTCCTCAAACTTTGTTAAACATATGACAAAGTTTATAATTAGGCTATGAATATTTGAGTGGAGTCTCTTGGTTTATAAAACTTTAAAAATCTTTCAATTGAAATATTATACCATCTCCTTATACACTTCATATATCTGGTCTCCTATAATATATGTGGTACTTTTAAAATTATATAACTTTTCAATCAACTGTGAAAAAATTAATGTAGCCAAGTTTTTTTTTATTTGTTTTTTATTTTGCATATTCATCGGTTTGAGAGCACTGTTGAAGTCATTTCTATTAAATCTATTCTTATTCTTAAAAATACTTAAAGACCCTAGAAAACAAGTGTTTGACTTGTTTTCAAACACACTTTGTTTGAAATTTAGAAGCAGATGAAATTTGAGAAGCCAAACTTCTCCATTAGAAATCAATTCTCTAATTAAACAGTGGAGCTGCTAAGCTGCTATCATTTGAGCAATTGTGTTATTTGTTGGACTAGGGCTAAATAGCATCCTGATTTGGACTGCAGTAAGCAATTGGAGACAAACAGTGCCCCAAAGAAATGAAAAATCTTCTCCCTCTGAGCAAATAAATGTCTTCCAGAAACTTCCTTTAATCAACAGAATTTGATGAAGAACAACTTTATGTACATAGGATTGCCTGGAAACCATTACATTTACTTCTATACTAGTATCCTCTCCATTTTGAATTATTTTTAATGAAAAAGAAAGTGAAAATGTACATCTCTTTCAGAAACTCCTATCAGTAAGAGGGTTTCTAGGTTAGAGCAACATTACTGTATGCAAATGATGAGTCTAATCACTCTGCTGAGAAGTACTTTGGAGCTACTAAAAGAATAAAAAGTGAGTTTTTCCTAGTAGGCTTCTAAACTAAATTTCTAATTTTTACTTTGAAGCAAAGTAGGCAGACTCTCAAAAGCTTTTCACGTAAACATGCAGTTATGCAATAAACTTAGAATTTTTGTGAGTGGCTCTGAAAGCCCTCTGGTATTTTCCCATTTATTATCCAATACACTAGTCTGCCATCCCAAATCAATTCAAATTTAAAATGAAATTTATAAATATCTAATGGAAATTTGAAATGCATTTGAAATACATTTATATCATCAATATTTTGATGGACTTATAAACTGAGTCTTTTAAAGGATGAACTAGTTTTAAAATTATTTCAGTAAGTTTTTCTCTCATTATTTTATTTTTAAATAAATTTCCTTATACAGTATACTACAAGAAAGCCCAATTTAGCATAAAATGCAAAGTGCTATGATTTTTCTTTACAGACATCTAACTTCGACTTCAAAGCTAAATTGCTGTTCTGGGAAGCTGAAAGTGCTTCCTAGGAGAAAAACTTTTATTTGAGATGGGTTTTATAGGTAAGTATAATAGAAATCTGTTTTTGTAGCTGCTCATGGTTTCATTCATGAATATTTCTCTTTTATATTATTATATCTGAAATTTCAGAGAAATCATGTTGTTATTCAGTAATAAAAAAAATCAAAATACAAATCTTTTTTTTCTTCTTCTTCTTCTTCTGTTGAAAGACTCTAATGGCCTAACTGAAGCCAAACATCTTATTTTGATCCAGGAAGTCAGTAGGACCAATATATTTCCAACAACTCCAAAGACAGCATTATGTAAATATATATCAGATTTATCCCCTGAGACATTATTCTAATTAATGTCAAAAAGCAATAGAACTCCATTTTAGTAGTTGTGGTAGTCAACAAAAGCTCATTGTTTCCTTCACTTTGTTTCTTTAGCAAGAACATAGAAAATTTAACCTCAGTAGTAACACTGGTGATTAGAGCTTGGGTCAATTTACTTGTGAAGAATTCTATGTCTTCAGACAGATCAAAGGGATGATGCCATTGCTGTTTTCTTACCTTAATCTTTGGTCCTCCACCTTCTCATATCTTGATCTTGCAGTCTATATATGGATAAGAAAAATATGTGGTTACAATTAATACTCACTTAATAGAGGGTAGAATTAGAATAAGCTAGGATAAATAAGTACAGTTAAGTTTTCAAAAGAACTCACATTATGATTGTAATTATATAAGAAGAGCAGTGTCCCTTTGTTGAACTTGAACTGATACAGCTAGCAATACCATGGATAAGCTTACTGCTCGATAATTTCCACAACTTGACTGCTAGTAACAACTTTAACAATATTCCTGGACAGAAATCTATTATACTTTGAGAGGAAAAAAATAAGAAAAGAAACTGCAGAATATGAGACAATTTCAAAACATACTAAAGTTTCTGTAGCAATGGGGTAAAAGTGGACTGAATATGTAGAGACTATAACATTCATGATTTTCCTATTTTTTACTAATAAAGTTTATGTATACAATCTGCAAACTGGAAGATCTTCTAGAATAATCCTCAGAACTGTATTTTATGTTCATCCTGTGAATGATATAGTTCTTGAAATATGGCATCACATTTGAATTCTACAAATCAAACTTTTCAAGAAGTGAGGAGAAACTTTGGAGCATAAACAATAAAAAGCTAATACAATTTATTTTAAAGTTTAGAGAAGGGTAAGGGATGGAAGTATACAAATATATGAGATTTTGAGAAGCATATTTCATACCAAAAAGCAACTTTTCTTCTGTGCTACAGTAATGATAGGCAACAACCTCTATGAAACACAAACAAATATATTAATCAACATATTCACTGTGAGTGTTAAATTCTATAAATTCTTGATGGATATATACTAATCTGCACCCATTTGTAAGTTATATTAAGAATAGATAAGACAATATGTCTTTGTTATTTATATTAAAAAGTTCATAAAAACTGTAGTATAGACTCACATTCATTTATGAGTACTACAGGAAACACTGCAAACAAGTCAAAGACTGTTCCCCAAGTCTTCTCGATGGTTCATGCTTTTTGGAAGTTTTGGCCATGAAGTATGTCAACTACACCTGTTATTGTAGTCTTCCATAATGATTCCCACATTTCCTTCTGAGATGAAGCTCATTACAGCAGACTTCAGCAAATATTCAGTGTCCTTTAGAATCTATCATAAAAAAGTGAAGCCTGGAGAGAGTTTAAGGCATTTTGTGTCACCTATGGCCATGGACACTGCAGATGTTAATACTAGAATTTATTTTTAAAATATCCTGACTGATCTTGCTATGGATTTGGTAGAACATATCTCTTTCATCTTTCCTTGGAACTTTTGCTAAGTTTAATTCAGTGTAGTGTTAGTAGGTGATGTTTCCATCAAAGGCTCCACATATGGGGTAATCTGCCTGGTCAACAGCTCTGAAATTTATCAAATGTAGACATAAAATAAATTAGGCATTTATTTTGCATGGCTGTAATGTCTTGCTAGGTTTTCAACCCCCTTTTGAACAGTTAAACCCTAAGCAAGGTTTTATAGTGCAAAGAAATTATGAGTTTTATTAAAGCAGTAGCTTCTTCACATGAATTTAGTCTAAATGGAATGGAATGATTTTACTCTAGCAAAAGATTGATCCCCACAGTCTCCAAGAATAAAAGTAACATTCTAGTTTGCATTTTCATTTCTGTTCTGAAATAGAATAAACTTTTCTCACTATGAAAATCCCAGAAAGTAGTCTGATACACGAACATTTTCAAGTTAGTGTTAATTAAGATACAGAATGGAAGCCATGTTGTTTTAAAATAAGGAAAATAGAATGATAGTGCCATATTTGTCAAACTGACAATTGTGTATATTTAATTCTGCAAATCAGAAATTTTACTTTACTTTTTAAAGCCTATATATAATTTTCACTCTATTTTAGAAGGATAGGTTTAAGACTGACAAAGAAGAAAGACCTTTAAGAACTGGTGTAAGAATTAGTCTGAGAAAATGAGAAAGTTTGGCTCCTGGAGCTGGTCTGGTACAGAAGAAGATATGGAATGATGTAGCCATGGCTGACATTTGGTATTTTTCATCATCAGAGTAATTTATCTGGTAAAATTACTTTGTTATAGAAGAAAAGATTTCCTCATGGAAAGCACTTCTTGTTTACTCAACTCTCATTTGTGTGGGTTCTCTTGTTACATGAGCTAATCTGTAGCTGGCTGACACTTCTGACTAATCAGAAGAGCTAGTATCCTTATCCAAGCACCAGGAACAAGATGTGTTCATTTCTAGTTTCTGAATCCACACAAAGCTTAAATACCTTACTTAATAATAATAAAAAATTAAACACTTCAGCTCTACTTAGAACAATAGGTGAGAATTTTTAGATACTGGTATAAAACACATTTAAGAACAGTGATTTTTCTATGCTAAGTTTACAAGCTTGGTAATTTTTCAAATTGCTAATATTAAAATTTAATCTTTGGAATAAACTTACTTTTATAGATTACTTTTTGGCCTTGCAAAAAGTGGGCAATCCGTGGCTTCCAAAATCTGTGACAGAATACTATACTCTGTTCTTATTGCCTACTGCACTGGACTTCAGCTCTTCCAAAACTGCTTAGTAAGAGTCAGTTATGTTGAATATTTACACACATTTAATAGCATGTAAATTATTGTATAATTACTTAAATTAAGTAATTAGATGGCCCTGACAAATCACTGTGAGGAGAGTTGACCCTGAAACTGAGCCTTTTGAACTATTCTGTTTACCACGAGTCTCTGTTTTTCTCACCCCTGAAACTGTTGTTAAAATAGGGATTGGCAAGACAGCTTCAAAAATTGTTATATATTGTGAAATAGAAAATGCTCAATGTAAAATAAGGTGAAAGGGGACAATGTTGAGATTGTAACAAAAAAGTAAGGAAACAAATTTTATGTATATGGGGGGGTGGTAGGGTGGGTAGGGCTATGGGAAAAAATGAGAATTAAGTTGTGTCTTATACTGGTACAAATCCCCATTATGGAGTGCAATCATGAT
>PVIR01010777.1:0-49193 GCA_004026965.1 Petromus typicus | reverse complement strand
ACTGTTTGTTCCAAGTTACTTTCCTTTTAATAGTTAGGAACCTTAAAATAGCAGTGTTTCCTGGGTTGCTCTTTGCAGTCTGTATTGGGACCAATACAAGCTGACTGGATGTGCTTCTGCAGTTACTGTGGAGAAAATCAGACTCTGACCTGCTAACCTCAATCCCTGGGCGCTCTTCCGGTGCAGGCCTGGAGGCCAGTAAGCTCTAACCCTGGCGCAGATTCAGTGACACAGACTCGGTGCCGCAGTCACCGCTTCCCGAGCCACCCGCTGCTAACCTCAGTCCCTGGGCGCTCCTCCGGCGTGGGCCTGGAGACAAGTAAGCTCCAAACCTGGCGCAGATTCAGTGACGCAGACTCGGTGCTGCAGTCACCGCTTCCCGAGCCGCCCGCTGCTAAACTCAGTCCCTGGGCGCTCTTCCGGCGTGGGCCTGGAGACAAGTAAACTCCAAACCCAGTGCCGATTCAGTGGCACAGTTGCTGTTTCCCAGCCGCCCGCTGCTAACCTCAGTCCCTGGGCGCTCCTCCGGCGTGGGCCTGGAGACAAGTAAGCTCCAAACCCGGCACCAAGATATTCTTTAAAATGTTTTGGAGCACAGGTTTCGTATTTGTGAAATTTTTCAGGTGTTCTTTGTCATGAAAGTATTTTATTCCCTCATCCATTTTGAAGGATAGTTTTGCAGGATACATTAGTCCAGGTTGGACGTTGTTTTCCTTTAGGGCTTGGAAGACTTCACTCCAGGCTCCTCTTGCACTGAGTGTTTGAGTTGAGAAGTCCGCTGTGATCCTGACAGGCTTCCCTTGGAATGTAACTGTTTTCTTTTCTTAGGCTGCTTTCAGTATTTCTTTTTTTTTTTGATATCTGGGACTTTTATGATGATATGCTTAGGTGTAGATTTTTTCATGTCACGGGCATGTATGCGTTCTGTATCCTTCATATATTTGTATGTCCTATTCGTTACCTTTTTCTGTGAAGGTTTCTGCCATTATCTCTGTGAATAGCTCTTTGATGTCTTTAGCATTGTCTCTTGCTTCCTCAGTGACTCCAATCAATCTTATGTTATTTTTCTTTGAATCATCTAGGAGCCGTTGGATTGACTTTTCATTATCACTTGCTTTTTTCCATAGATTATGCCTTTCCAGTTCATTGGTTGAGATGCTGTCTAATAGGTCTGAAATTTTGTCTTCTGCCAAATTCATTCTATTGTGCAAACTTTCATTTTCTTTCTTAATTTTCTGGACTTCTGCTTGTATGTGTTTAAAAGATTCCAGTGCTTTTGCCATCTTGGATTCTGTCAACTCCATGATTTCCTCTTTAGCTTTATTAATCATCATGTTGACAGTGTCCAATATCTCTGCTTTCATCTCAGAGATCAATTCTGATTTCCGTTTTACTAGTTCTGCTTTGGTTACCATTTCTGAGGACCCTGGAGACTGGGCTTCAAACTTCTCTATTTCCCTTCCCCCTGTGTTACCTTGAGATAAGGATCTTTGTATCTGCGACTTTGAGTGTTTCCTCATCTCTGACCTGTCCTGTTTTCTGGCGCTGTTTGTTGCAAGTCTCTTTCCTCCTAATAGTTAGGAACCTTAAAATAGCAGTGTTTCCTGGGTTGTTCTTTGCAGTCTGTATTGGGACCTAAAGAAAAACCCCTAGTTCTGGCACACCCTATGAGGCACTCAATCAGTACAGTCAGAACACCTTCTCCTGTCTGCTTTAGAGGGAGGAAGGCTCTGGCTTCTGAACTGCTACAATGGCGCTGCCTGAGGTTCCAATGGGCCTGCCTGCTCACCAATACAGAGTCTCTGGGCTCACTTGTGCAGTCGGCCTGGAGTCCAGTAGGCTGTAGGCCCTCTGCAGCTGCAATGCTAGGGGAAAAACTGAAAATCATTCCTCCCAAAATGTTCCAACAGGTCCACCTACTCACCAGTACAAGGTGACTGGATGTGCTTCTGCAGTTGCCATGGATAAAGTCAGACTCTGACCTGCTAACCTCAGTCCCTGGGTGCTCTTCCAGCATGGGCCTGGAAGCCAGTAAGCTCCAACCCTGGCGTAGACTCGGTGACGCAGATTCGATGGTGCAGTCGCCGTTTCCCAAGCCATCCATTGCTTAACTCAGTCCCTGGGTGCTCTTCCAGCGTGGGCCTGGAGGCCAGTAAGCTCCAACCCTGGCCCAGATTTGGTGGCGCAGTCGCCGTTTCCCAAGCTGCCCGCTGCTAACCTCAGTCCCTGTGCGCTCTTCCAGTGTGGGCCTGGAGGCCAGCAAGCTCCAACCCCGGTGCAGATTCTGTGATGCAGATTCGGTGGTGCATTCCTGCTGAAGTTTGTTATTAATTCTAAGAGTTTTTGTGGAGTTCTGTGGCTCTTCTATGTAGAATATCACGTGATCTACTATAAAGATAATTTGAATTCTTCTTTTCTGTGTATATCTATTTATTTCTATTCCCTAAATTTCTCTGAGTAATATTTAAATACTATGGTGGATAGAAGAGGTGATAGTGGACATTTTTGTTTTATTCCTGATTTTAGGAGGAATTCTTTTCAGTTTTTCCCCATTTAGTATGAATCTGGCTATTGGTTTGATCATGTTCAGCTATAATCCTTCCATATCTGTTTTCTTTAGGGTTTTTATTTTTAACTGGTTTTGTATTTTGTTGAAAGACTTTTATGCATTTATTGATATGATCATCTGGCTTTTGACTTGCTTCTTTGATGTATTATATTTATTGACTGGCATATGTTGAACACCCTTGCATTGCTGGGATGAAACCTACTTGATTACAATGCATGATCTTTTTGATGATGTTCTCCATTCTATTTGCTGATCACTTTTGGAGATTTTTGCATCTATGTTCATTAGGAAATCGGCCTATGGCTGTGGTGGTGAACCTATGGCACATTTGACACACTGTATCACTGAAAGCTCTAAAACGATCCCCATCATTGGCTGATAGTTTTCTTTTTTAGTTGGGCCTTTGTTTGGTTTGAATATCAGGGTGATACTGGCCTCTACAAATCAATATGAGCGCCCTTCATGCCTTCTAGTTTCTTTTAAGAGCTTAAGGAGTGTTGCTGACATAACATCCCTAATGGTTTTGTCGATTTCAGCAGTGAATCCATGAAGTTCCAGGCTTTTTTTAGTTGGTAGATTATTTATTATGGTGTCAGTTCCATTGATTGTTACTAGGTTGTTAAGCATGTCTGTGTTTTCTTGTATTAGTTTTGGTATCTTCCATGTATCTAGGAATCTATCTGTTTCTTCAGTTTGCTAATTTGTTGGAATATAATTTTTTGAAGTAGTTACTATCTTCTGGATTTCAACAATGTCCCCTATAATTTCATCTTTTTCATTTCTGGTTGGCTTGATGTGTGAGTCTTTTTTCTCTTTCTATTGGTAAATCTGGCTAAGAACTTATCTAGCTTATTTATCATTTCAAGAGCTAGATATTCAATTTGTTGATTCAAGAAATTTTTTTTCACTCTTAATTTCACTCATTTCTGCTCTAATCTTTATGATTTTCCTTTGAAATTTTGATTTGGGTCTGGCTTGTTCTTTTTTAAGTGTCTTAAGATTTCTCACTTGGCTATTTATTTGGGCTTGCTCTGTTTCTCTACTGTGAACATTGATTGTGATAAATTTTCCTCATTGAATTGCTTTCATAGTGTCCCAGAAGTTTTGTTGATTTGTGCAGTCATTGTCATTAATTCCCAGAAATGTTTTAATTTCCTTTTTGACTCACTGATTGTTTAGGAATATGTTGTTAATTTTCCATGAGCTTTTGTCTTTCTGAAATTTCTTCTGTCAGTGATTTCTATTTTGGTTGCACAGTGGTCGGATAAAATGCAAGGAGTAATTTCAATTTTTTTAGTATTCATTTAAGCAGGAATTTTGGAATAGTATGTGGTTTATTTTGAGAAAGTACCATCTGCTGCTGAAAAGTAGGTATACTCTATTATACAGAGGTGGAGCACTGTGTAAATATTTATTAAGTCCATATGTTCAGTTGTATGGTTCAGCTCTGACATTTCTTTATTGATTTTTTTCCATTTAGTTGATATATCTCTGTACAAAAGTTGAGCACTAAAGTCATCTACTATAATTGTGTTCATGATTATTTGATTTTTTAATTTCAGCAGTTTTTGTTTTATGAAGATAAGTGCTCCAGTATTTGGTGCATATGTTTATCAATATTATCTCTTCTTGTTGGATTGTTCCCTGTATCTTGTAATTAGTTTTAGATTGAAGTTTACCATGTCTAGTGTTAGAATCGGTGCTCTGCTTGTCCTCACAGTGGACTTCTACGGTGCTGGATTCAGAATCTGCATACAAGGAGGACGACGTGCCAGTGTGACTTGCCAGGCCCAAGTAGCTCAAGCTGAACCTGGCCTCTGACTGAAGGAACGAGGCTCACGCTCGCCAGCTCCAGGCTCCTCCCAGTCTCCCTCCAACCTGCTCTCTAATTGCCCACTATCTCCCATGGCTGCCCTTCCTTCACCCCTTCTGGGAACTTGACAGTGTGCATGATGGTTTGGAGTCAAGGGCATTCCCTGGGACCCTGTGTCCAACACAGACTTCCCTGGAATAGCCTCCCACCAGCTCTCCTTCTGCGATAGTGATGGTGGGAGCTAGAGTCAGGTCACTCGCCAACTGCTGGCTGTGTGTGCTTGCTCCGGAAGCAGTATTTTACATTTCCCTTTCTGGTTTCAATTGCCTCTGATTCTCTCACGACTAATGTGGCTCCCGCGTTTTCCATGGGTGAAAGTTTTTAGTTTTACCTCATCTCTCCGATATTGGCTGGCTCTGGTAACAGGATTTGCAGGATATTTTCTCTCTTCCCTGCATCATTTAAATGTAAACTTTCCCCCATTTTTGTACATTCCTTCCAGGCTCTAGGGTAACAGACTCTCACTGACAACTTTCTCAGCGGAGTTTTCCAGATGCTAGACACTTTGTCTGAAGAAGTGGACTTCTTCAGTTGAGTTGCTGAGTTGCTGGCACTTACTGAGTTGCTGGCACTGCTCCTTCGCTTTCCGCTCTGCTCATGGAATTTCACATTTTAGCTTACATTTTTAGCCTGTAGTTGTTTGGTTCTAAGGCAGAACAGCAGAGTGGAAGGTTCTGGTGGAGAAAAGATGCTCACATTATGGCAGCCAGGAAGCAGACTATCAAATATTAATTTTTAGTGTTCTTCCATAGATGTAAATTTAACAAAACATTCAAGCAGTTGATCATAATTTCTATTTGTCATGGACATTTTCTGTTAATTTCCTAAGATAAGATAACATGAACTTAGTTTTCAGTCCTAGTCTTTTTAATGTGCAAGTGCTTTTACTTCCATATAAAAATAATATTACTGAACTCAGGATGATATTTTTCTGAAGCCATTCAGAATAAGATAATGCATAGTTTTCCTTAAGGAAATAAACAGTGTTTAAATTTCTGTGAAATATAAGTTAATGAATACATTTTCATAAGTAACTTTGTATATCCAACACCTCACTCCAGGCACCAATTTCCACAACCCAGAGCCTTGTGGGGTTAGCATTTCTCCTGCTCTTCACTTGACTGCAGTATCAGGCAGGAATGGCTGCAGGGTGGTGAGCACTGGGCTGATGTCTAAAGTAGTAATAGGTACTGCTTACCACAAGAGCTAGCAATCCAAATCTCTAGGTCCTGTAGTTGCTTCAGCTGCCATATGCATAACTCTGGGTCTGCTGCTTGGCTTGTGGTGTAGTTAATCCTCACCTAGAAGAGGAAGGGTGGGAATCAATGACCTCTCCATCTCTCCGCAGAGCTATGCTGTCATGATCACTAGGAGTGCAATGTTATCTAAGAAATATTTGTTGAGCACTCTGCCAACATCATGCCAAAATGTGCTTAAAAGAATTTAGGACACAACGGAAAAAAATAGTTTGGATGGAAGAGATCAACTTTGACAGCCATGGAGGAAATGTAGTGGGCTTTGTCAGAGACTGCAGAATGGAGGAATCTAGTCTAGATCAGAAGGCCATTAGGGTTTTTCTTGCAGGTGATACTTCTATAAGTTAAGGCATAAATTAAGGAAAGAGTGACATGGAAAGTGTTTAGGAAACAGGGAAGAGTATGAAGGACTCAGTGACTGGAAGAAGACAGCCATGGTAGAACCCCAGGCTGGGAGGCTGCTGTGGTGGCCAGAAGGGTTAGAAGGTAGAATTAATGAAGAGGTAGTGGATTTGGAATCCATTTTGCATTACAGGTGACAGTATCTGGGATGAACATTTCCGATGAGGGAATGGTCAGCTACTATCAAGAGTGATTACCAGAATTTCTGCCCCAGGAAGTGATTAGAATAGAGAGGAATAAGTGTGCACTTGTTGAGTCAGATTTGTGAACTTCAAGTGGATGAAGTGAGTCTGAAGTGGAATATACACAACTCAGAAGTGAGGCCATGATAGAAAGATACATATTGGAGTAGAGCATAGAAATGTGACTTAAATTGCAAGCTACCTCAGGAGAACACCTAGACAAAACTTTGAGAAGCTCTAGTGTTATTTACTTGAAGAGTTATGCCGTGTTTTCTGGTCCATTAATATGTCTCTTTTGTTTGAACTTAACTACCAACTGATCATGAATGCCCAGAAGATCTAGTGACAAAACCACATTGAGATTTTGTCTCTTTCTTAGTCCATATTTTCTAAATAGTGTAAGAGTGGTTTTACATCAAAGAGCAGTCATCTTTATCCAATACCTGTATGCATTTAGATTCAAATTCCTTCCATGAAATGCAGATGGGAGAATAGTCACATTTTATTATTTTGTTTCACTCCAATTAAATTTGGTCTCTAGCTTGCATGCTTTACTGTTGGAAGATGTAACCTTGATTTGTTTTTCCCAGAGGCTTTATTCTTTCTGAGACCTTCACAAATGTTCCCAGGGTTTACGGTTCAGAATTCATAGCTAAGGATCAACACTTTGCTTCCCACAGTTGACTGCGCACAGCACCTCCAGCTTCATCCAGCAGGGAGGAGCTGTGCAGGCTCCAAAGGAATCCTCAGAGGAGTTAAAGTTCAGGAAAAGTTTAGACTATTCTTCCAGCCAGAATCTCAACACATTGCTCACTTCCTCCAGCAACTCAGAATCTCAAACCTTTGGCTAAAGCTGCTTCCTTCTGAGTTGCAACCTGCTTTCTCTTTCTACACAGGTCTCTTGGAATACAGCTCCTATGCCTAGGAGAGGCTGCCTCTCAGGTCACAGCCTGTCCTGCTTTCACTCAGGGTCCCACGCTGAAGTTAAATGAGGGCTTTCCTTTGCAGTAATAGAGTCAGAATCTACTGTATTAAAGGGCCAGAGTTTCTTTCCCAAATTGATAATTTGTAATATTCTCCAGAGTGGCCTTTGTTTGCACATTATCCCTATGGGTTGATTTCACAGAAGGGCGGAGCCTGCTATCTCGGGTGCCACCAACAAAGCCACTGTCAGCACAAGAAAAGCTGTAGAAGGGCCCTTGTACCTCTCTTCTCTCAACCGCCCTGGAGCCCCGCCTTGTAGTCTGGCAGTACTGTTCATGGGCTCAAGTCTCTCCTTGCAAACATACTCTAGTATGTAGGTACCTTGCTGGTTCCCACAAAACAGCCCACTTACTTCCTGTCCTCCATGTCTTAAGGGAAATAATCTCTTTCTGTGCTCCTTCCCTTCTAAACACGCTCAGTTGAAAAGATGAGAGCGTTGGCCAACATTGCCTTGCTACGCTTGCTTTAAAGAAACAGATCAGTATCTCCTGAATTGAAATCAATCTTTTCAGTCTATTTAGGTCTCTGTAGTAATGAACCACATTGACTGTGCACTTATGACTAACAGATATTCATCTCAACATTCTGGAAGCTGGGAAGTTCAAGGTCAAGGTATGAGCAGAAGTGGCCTCTGAGGTCATGCTCTTGATTCAGAGCTGGCTCCCCAGTGTGCTCATATGGCAGAGGATGCTGTGGCTTCAGCCTCCTGCCAGGCATGAGTCCCACTGATCTCCCCGGGACACACACGTCCTGTCTGTACGAAGTACCTGGGCCTGAATCCTCCCAAGCAGTCCATTGTTACGCTCTGCACAGACACAAACATCCCTCCAGCCTCCTGGTTTCTATCCTCACATTGACCTGCTCTGCTCTCTGATACTCGTCCACATCCCAAAGCCTGTTTTGATCAGCGAAAGCATTAACTCACAAGAATAAATAAATACACAAATGGATTTTATGAAGATGTGCAGATATACTTGTCAGCTGCCTCCATTCCTAAAGCATCTGATAGAAAACATTGGCCATAATTTTAACATCTCCTGTTCACAGTGCAACTGACATTCTTGGAAAACTAATCCACTCACTGGTAACCCGTTTTTCCCTTCTGTAGGAGTATGGTTTTCTCACTGTCCGCTCTACTTTGTTAGTTGAGGCCTCGAGGGATGCATAGGTGTAGGGCCACATGATTGTTTTCTCACTCCAGAACTCTGGTGTCCTGGTCATTGTGTGTTTCATAGTTATAAGGATGTCCTCTGATAAATTTGGTTTCAAATGTAGGAAATTATTTCTTGTGCTCCTCTACTTTTACTCTTTATACTAAGACTCGGTACATATTTGTTTCCTTTCTCAATTTTTTGGTGTCATTCTGTACTTTCTTAGGAGATTTGCTGAGCTCTCTGTGTGGTTTCAAATCCATTCCTGCCCTGTCACACGCATCTTCCTCACAGCCTGCATTTGTCTCTGAACAACAGCACTCCAACAGCGTTACAGCTGTAACTAGTTTCCTAAAGTCTGAACCCAGCAGGAAATGAGTGTGAGGCCATCTTGTTTGTCTCTGGCCCCTGAGTGACATCTTGCTTAGATGTATGATCTCTGTCTCTGTCTCTGTCTCTCTCTCTCCCCTGTCATGTTGAAGATGGAACTTGGGGTCTTGCCTGTGCTCCCCTAGTCCTCTGTGCTGAGGTACATCCCCAGCCCTAGAGTCTCTCTGTTTCTATCTTAACAACATCTTGCATGGATTATTACTTGAGTCTTCCAGTTATTTAAATGAACCTATTCTTAGACTGTAATCTCCATCTGATGAAAACCTTAGCTCTTCTCTTCCCATGGATGTGGAATGAGAAAGGACACGATGGATTTTTTTAAAATTTCTGTCACCTATGGAGAGAGAGGCTAGAACTGGATCCCTGTGGAATAACTCTTCCCCTCTTGTCCCTCTTACACTTTCCTTCTGTAGAACAAGACAGGGAATAGAGTGGGAGGATGCTAACCTTTGCCCCGGTTACTGCTGTCAGTTATCCTGTGCCTGCAGCTTGTGTTGCTTGGTATTGCTGGCCCTGCAGAGCAATGGTATTAGACCAGGTCGCTGTGGGGAACTTGTGTCTAAGTCTTCAGTTTCTTATCTGGGGGATTTGCTGATGTAACTGGAGTGGACCAGCCTTCCCCGATGATATGTCTGATCCTATCTCCAGATCAAACACTTGTTCTCTTGTCTGGGACTTGATTCAGAACTTTGGCCTGTGTTGGGGCCTCTTCATATTCTGTGTCAGGCCCTAACAGCCAGCTCTGGGCCTCCTAGAGAAACTCCAAGTCATTCGTACAAGTCACAAATAGGCAAAGTGGTAGCACACTTACACCTCTGAGCCTTCTCCACTTCACAGGAAGCCCTTATTTCTTGCCCACTTTAATTGTCCAAAACATCATAGTCAGTCAGGGACCCTGGATGACAGAAGAGCTGTTTTGTCATATACTTCTGTAAAGATGGAAGAGAAAAAGGGAATTCGGGAAATCACATTCCTACAACTTCTAGCTGGAGGTGACGGAAGTCTCTAGTCAGTATCTTCAGTCAATGTGTTCACACTGCCCAGCTCACCCCCTCAGGGATTATGGGGCCCTAACTCTCCATGTGTCAGGAATAATGATGCTTTCAGGCAGCCTTGCTATAAAGTCTGCCACAAATACTTTCTTTTCTTTTCCCCGAAGTCCCCCTTGCATGAATTGCAAGCCCAGGATCTAGGAGCAACATAGCATCATCATTTCCTCAGGTCAGAGCATGACTGTTCTTATAACACCCATGAGTACAGAGCACAAGTGATACCCACTGTGATGGTGAAGCTGGCAGGACCACCTATACACATACACACACACACACACACCTGGAGCAATAAGACCATGTGAGACAAGAAGCAGCCAATAGCAATTCTGAAGCTTGGTCAGCCTTAGCCAATGGTGAGGCTGTTCTTCCCTTAGGTCCCTGGTTTGCCCATGGAGAAAGTTCTGCGTCTCTGGCTCCTCGTGGCTCTTAAATCCTTTACTCTAGAAGATTCCTCCTTTTCCATAACCCTTCGATCTAATCTAACGCAGATACTGAAAAACATGTCTGCTGTGGTGTATTGAGCAATTTCATCAATCTGTTTCAAAACTGTGGAAGATTGAAGGGCTAAGACCACTTAAGAGAGTGACCTTTTTCAGCTCAAGTCTGCAGTTTCTTTAGTACAGCTCTGCTAACAGCACGGCGGGCATCACATCCATTAGGTTAGTCAGTTCTACGTGCCAACAACTACACCCAGTTCATTTTTAGACACACTAATTGGATTTCCTGAATTTCTCCTCTGTCTCCATCTTGTGTTAGTTAAGAACTGACCAGATTTTTGTCTTTTTTCTCCTAAGCCAGTTTTCTAGTTAAAAAAATAATTGAGCCTTAGCTGTGTTTTACTCTTTTTGCCTTTGAACAATGGGTTTGAAAACCAGACCTGTAGTTTTATTCTTGCTGAGTTCTTAGTTAATATTTGTGGCATTCCTAAGTTTTCTCTCACAAGTTGAGCAGAGACAATTATTTGATCCGTGCAACTCTGCATGTGTGCAGAAAAGTATATTTTATCTATTTCATTTTTATTTTATTTCTGCCTAAAGCTAGACAATTCTTTTGTGAAATCATTTCTTTCGTGAACTCATTTCTTTCTTATTACATCTTGTACACAAAGTCAACAACATCCATCACACAAGGGCCACACCATTTTCTGGTCTTTTATGACAGTATTAATTCTTCAGATACATTATCTTTCCTCCAAGTTACCCCAGGCAACAGTTTTACCATTGATATACTGTATAGCATTTATTATAATTATTTTAGTGTCCAATAATACTCCTCCAGCTTCTCACTACTTAATTGGTGGGTTTTCTTCTATGTTATGACTATGTCAGAGTGTTCTAGTGCTCACTGCAATACATGATAGGTACACATATACCTAATAATGTGGCTCAACTCAACGACACGTATTTCTTGCTCTGGATCCACATATAATGCAGACCGATAGAAAAGCTTTGTCATCATCCTGCTCAGGGATCGAGACTGGTGGAAGCTCTGCATCATGGTGCCTTCAAGGAACTGACTTTCTTTGGTGACCGCCAGTGACTTGACCACAGCTAACTTCAAACCGAATGGGGAGATTTACTACTACCAGATGCCTAGAAGGAAAACTGGAATGTTTATGCATAGCTCTAATGAACAGTATAGTCCTTGGAGCAAAATAGTAATTAGCTCTGGCATTTAATATTTTAATCTACCCATTTGTGGTCCAGATGTGAAATACATGAAAACTCTTTGCAATCTCTATATTTTCCCCCATGCCTCCTTTGTCCATATTTTTCTTAGTCTACTTAATAGCAATTTCCTTAGCAAAGTTGATCAGTCCAAAATATGGTGTTTTTAATGTTCTTTTTTTCTTTCACATCCATCACCCAACCAGATAACCAACCTTATCAATTCTACTTTCAAAAATTCATATTGCTAATACTTCTGTTATCTTCATCTCTACAACCTACACCTAAGCTTCACTGTCATTCAGCTTCTCACTGGTCTCCCTGTGGTAGCTCAGTCCTGGGTAGTTCTTCTGAATGTATTTATCACTTTGTTAGTTTCTTTCTTTCTTCTTTTTTTTCTTTCTGTGATCTGAGGGTCGAACCTGATGTCTTTTCACTGAGCTGTAAACTTACCCTTACCCCTTTGCAATCTTCATTTTGAGACAGGACCTCTCTAAACTTCTGAACCTGGGCTCAAATTTGTAATTTTCTTGCCTCAGCCTCCAAGGTGTTTGAATTATGTCTGACTTTTTAATACATAAATTATGTATTCTTTTCCCAAAGCTCTCTATAGGCTTCCCATTTCCCTTCATAGTCCATCATCTTCTATCATCTTCTTTCCTTCTCAGATCCATTCTTTCTTCCCCCATTGGTCGCTCATAGATTAGCAGTGGCCCACCAAAGAAAGATATTTCTCTAAGAGAATACATACCCATTGTACTCAGTTCCTGCTCCTACAGCAACTCTAATATTCTCAACAGTAGTCCTCACCTTTTGATAGTGTTCTAGACACTGGATTTTGCTATTATCTGATAGCTGAGCTAAAGAACTTCTGTTCAAAATGAGAGCCAGCCTCCTAATGCAGGTCCGCGTCCCGAGGCTCTGCACAGGGAAGGAATCGAGTGCAGCTAGAAGGATGCACCGTTGTTGGTCGTGGTCTATTTGAACTCTGTAGCATCCTTTTCTTAAACTTCTTCATCCCCTGCTGGGTTTCATACATTCCCAGCTTCTCATGGTGGCCCCTGACACCTTCCCTTCTGGCCAACATTTCCCCGGCACTGGGGTTGAAGGATTTTCTATCAGGGAAGATCTGGTTCTTAGTAAGGCTATCAGGAAGAAATGGAACCGGTTGTGCAGGCAGAGATGCCTTGAGGTCCAGAATATAAACTACTGGTGGGAAACTATAAATCCTTTGTTTCAGTGAAGGAATTGCAATACTATGTCTACAGCTCACAGGAGATTCACAGAAAAACATTTCTCTTGTCTAACCTTGTAGAGTTGTTCCAGAGCAGATTTGTAGAAGGGGCCAGAAATGGTGGGAGGGAACTAACTGTAATGTCCCTGTTCTTCTTGGCACTGCCTCGCAGGAGGGAGCTGTACACCCACACAGAAAGACCCTTGGGGTCTCACTCCATTCCTTTGGCTTGGATGGAAGGGAGGTCTCAAGCATGTTCAGGAGATTGGGTTGCACTGTCATTTATCTTAAGTCCCTCTTCACCACAGTTACATTGTTTTTGGTCTCAGATAATGATGATCTGTAAACAGTCTCATTTTCTCTTGCAACACAGATGTGAGTTATACACTATGATGCAAAGAGAATTTAAAAATAAAATTGGCCTGTATGTTCTTTGTGACATTTAGAATTCTTTTGAGAGGAATTTTCCAACTTAAAGGTCTTTTTTTCCTCCCTCATAAGTATTTTATAAGTCTTGCAAAATGATTAATCATTTCTCTAAATAAAACATCTACTACTTAGTGTCTAAATAAGGTGTTTGAAATGCAGAGAGGTTTTTGTTTTTGCTCTTGAAATAAAATATTTCTAAAAGTTTCTGGGGTGAAAAGATACTAATGATTTTAAGTTTAAGTGTGTCAAAACCCTTGGAAAGTGGGAATGGAACTTCCCCGGTGGCCTCCTGGATTACCATATTTTGTTAAGTGATTTGTGGGATGGTGGGCCTGGGAGACCTCAGCACTGTTGCAAAGAATTCCATTGTATTTTCAGTGTTGATGGAAGCACAGCCAGCAATGGGTTATAACCTGAGTATAAAAATGAATCATTCCATTTCTGAAGCTTACAGAGCTTCTTAAAAGAAACAGAAAAGAAAAAAATCTATTAAGATATCTTCTTCCTTTCCTCATCTTCCATCTCCCAGGGTAAGGTACTTCCTTAGCTACTCACATTATCTTTATTTCTTTTTCATGCCTTACTTTTGCCAGGGGCACACTTTCAAACTCTCTCCCCTTTTCATAGCTACTGGAAGTGTCTAATTCTTTATCTCTGTGAAGAACTTCTGAAAACTACATAACACGATAGAAACGCTTAGTTGTCTTTGTCATAGGAATAAAAAATCCCAAATGCTGGAAATAAAAAGGTAAAATAAGACATAGATGTTGTTAAACTGACTCATAAAATGATAATCAGAGTAAAAACAAAATGAAAAATCTCATTCGGACCTTAGAAAATTATGATTTCAGCAGTCCCAGATTCCAGTGACAACATGACTTTGATTAGTAGTCAAAACACAGCAAATAGAACAGGCATGTGGGTATTTTAATTATTGTTTTCAATATGTGATTTTAGACACCAAAAATTTGGATAACTTAATCCAATAGTTAGAAAATACAACAGGCACACAGATGCTGTAATTATTGTTTTCTCTGTAATTTGAGACATCAAAAGTTTGGGTAACTTAATCCAATAATTCTCAATTGGTTGTTTAGGAGACATCTTTGATCATCTTGAGTAAGAGGAAGGGTGTTACTCACATCTAACAGGAAGAGGCAGGAAATGACAATAAGTATCCACACCTCCTAACAAGAATTATGTGGCCCAAAATATTAACAATTCTGATACTGAGCACTGGCTTCAACTAATTCACCTTTATTTTGAATAAATAGTCCAAACAAGCAAATCAGCATAGAAACAGCCTCACATCACCTTCACAATTTCTTCTTTCTGGCCTGGTCTGTGGCTTAATGCTGTTGAACAACTCAGAGTTCTACTTTATGGAATGTTATCTTTCTGTACTTCTTATGTTCTTCTTTCTGATGTACATTTAGGTATCTTCAAGACTGTTGTTGCCTAAGTGTCCTTCAAAGTGAGGTGTGTTCTGTAACAGTGTCTCCTCCAAAATCTGTCTCCTATGAAAGACAAACTGTGCTGTAAATAACCATGTAATTTGTGCCTTGAATTTCCAGCCACGTTCTTTTGCCAGTTCACATGCAGCCATCTCAGATGGTATGCCTTCCAGGATGGAGCTTGGGCTTACATATCCTTGAAATACTTCCTGCATGGAAAATAAAATGCAGTCAGTTAAACACCTTCTTTAGTGCAGATCTCAAGGAAGAAGAATTCCCGGGCTAACCTCTTACCTGTGCTTCGTGTATCTTTTTAATATTTTTGTGACATGCAAACTTTGCTCAGTAGCACATGACAACACTGCCTATGCAAAACTATTTCTTGACTTGCACTATTAAAATGTAAATACATAGTAACTATCATTTTTTCTTAGCTATCTCCCTGGTGTCTCAAATTTATCTTCATAAAAACCAAATTAATTTATTTTCCTAACTCATCTATTTTTCCACATATCCTCTATCAAAGCAAATAGTAGCAGTATGAGAATCATTTCTCTCTCTTTCTCTTTCTTAGTATTTCTTTCACACTTTATTTTCTTTCTTTCTTCCTCCCCTCTTTCCTCCCTCCTTTCCTTCCTTCCTTTCTTATCATTAAGCTCAAAACTACTTTTGAATTGCTCCTTCCTCCTATTTTCAAGAACATTGTTTTAGTTCAGAACTCTAACTCGGAAATCTTATTGCTTCCAACTATTTTAATGCAAATTGTTCCTGTTCCCTGGTTAAATCATCCAGAGGCTTAATGGACCCTTTTTTCTTGCATCTAAAATCTTTATTATGAAGAATGACAATGTAAGAAGTTCATGATACCATTTCTCATGATGTTTTCTCCGCAGCCTGTCTCAGCCTGTACTTTCTCATCTACTTCCATTTCCTGTTTCCTGTGTTTTGCTCAGTGCCTTGTTCCACCTTCCTTCCTGTGTCTAAAATCACCTCCTGTCTCTCTCCCGCTCAGTTTTTATTCTCTGTGTGTTGCCATCCACCAAGAGTCTCACTCCTGAAAATATCATTCTTATTTTCAGGCTGACTGATTCCCAATTCATTCTGTTTGTATTCTATTCCATTTCCTCTGCTGCTTTTTAACGTGTCTGCTGTCCTCATTAGGCTGCCTGCCTCTTCAGGAAGAATATATGGCCTGCCAGTTAGTCTTCCGTGCTTCCATTCCTGAAGCCGGGACAGGAGAGTGGGTAAATGCCAAGCCTTGTGTATGAGACGAATTCAGTCAGTGGAGCCAGTACAGCAGCGTCCCAGCTGCGGAGCCCACTGCGAAGACCTTTGGAGGGGGTGGTTGTAACATATTCAGGTTGTCTTTCCTCTTTGAAAGTCACTCAGAAGAACAAAACCTCAAATTGCCTCCGTGACTGCAAGGCCCCACTCTCTGGCTTTGTCTGCACTGAGGAATTCTGCTAATCTTTCCGACACTATCTTTCAGACTTCATACAAACCCACGAAGATACTGCTCAGTTACTTCACTGAATGGAATTTCATTTGGCCATTAGAAAACGACTCTAATTCTTTCCAGCCACTGGATTATCATTTAGCAAGAGTGTGGCGGTGGGCAGTGGTCAGAGGACCAGTGTGACGTGACGGTGTCTATGACAACACCGCAGCAAGCTCGTAAATGACAGGGGCTCAGTCCAGGAATATGGATGAGGGAAAGGACAGTCGGGGTTCGGTAAGGTCCAACAATGAGATAATTTAAGGAGCAGTTTCCAGCCTTGAGCTACTATGAGAAATTTGAAGATTTAAAAATAGATATAGTGTGTTCCCTGTTGCATTCCCAGACACGGAAGGGCTCCTCTGTCTCATTCTCAGACTCTGTGGGACACATAAAATCGAGAAGGGATGTTTAAGTCTGGACAAAATTGAGGCATGAACTAATGTTTCACATTCCAAAACGAACAAAACCAAACCTGGAAGCAAAAGCACATTTCTCCACATACTTACAGACATAGCTGAGGTTAATGTTAAAAGCGTTGCATCAGGATTTTTTTAGGGTTTTTTGCTTGTTTTCTCCTTTCTGAGGAGTGAAGTAGAGAGAAAAAAGGAAATAAATTTTAGCGAGGTGGATATATGACATAGTTTACATTTTATAAAAATAACATAAAATTCCTGAAAAAAATACTGAAAATAGAATTATTTTAAATTTTGAATGTGGGTACATTTTATCAAAATGTTAATCAAATATGTTTATTTCCCATAGTGTATTCATCAAGGCTGTTAAGAGCAATACTGGAAACATTCTCAAAAGATTTAAAACAAAGTGCAAATGTTACTTATACCTCAGGTTCTCCTGAAATATACATCAAATCCAAATCACCTTATCAATACATTTTGGAAGAATATAAGAACCTTTTATGTATCATCTTGTTATAGTTTAAACACTTAACATTGACTATTTTATTTAGCTGTTTATTTCCTTATTTACTTTTGCCACTTGAAAAAATAGTATCACCTAAGATAATCACTTATCAGAAAAACTATATGTTATTCAGAATTCTTTTGATACAAAGATATTAAGCATATTTTGCAGGAGAATGCCTGAAGATCACTTTATTTTGTCAAAATGTGTGGAAGTCAAGTGCAAAGCTGCTACTACTTTCAGTAGTGAAAGAGTTCCCTTTGTTTATTTTTGTGGGTTTTATTGAGAAATACGAAGGAGGGATAATTTCTACAGTGCTGATAGGATCTGCTTGGGCCATTCAGCTTGCTGCTTCTGCTCTGCTGTACTTGCTGTATAAATAGAATGTGACAGTAATAAAGAAAAAAGGAAACAAAGTGTATGTATATAGGGGGTGTGGGCCTGCAGGGTGGAGTCAAGGGGAAAAATGAGAATCAAGTCATGTCATAGTCTGGTTCAAATTCTCAAAGTTGAATATGATGACCATGTGTATTCATAGTATACCAATAAAGATTTGAATTTAAAAATAAAAAAATTGAATGAATTTGAATGCTATGTTCTTTTATTTTATTTTTGTTTTCTTTTTTCTTTATTATTACCACATCCATTTTCCTCTCATTATTTACCCTTACACTCTTTTCTTTTAAATATTTTCTACTTCTTTTAATTACTTAAAGAAAATTTGATTTTAAAATACCTTGCATCATACTACAAAAATGGCACCACCACAGTGCTTTGGAGAGAAGAAAAGGACAACAAAAATAATATTTAATTCATATTTAATATTACTTTTGTAATCCAAAGAATTCCTTAAATGAACAGATAGCAGTTTTACATTAAACTGCAGAAAGTGATAGCAGAATGCACATTCTTGTCAGCTGCTGAAGTTTACATGTCAAAACAATGTCCAGCTGAAGCTGGGGCTGTGTGTCTGTATTGTTGACTGAACCTCTAGAATCAGAGGAAATCTGAGATTCACCCTCAAATTTAACTTTTGTTATATTTGCGATTCCAAAATGCTAACTATAGTTCACTCTACTAAAAGGCTAAAAATGCTCCCAGAACTACCCACAATGCACTGCTCTTGGGACTCTTCTAGATCACGCTGGTATTGAACTGATGTTGGGTGTTTCTCCAGATTCTTTATTATCTTTAGACCGAAGACACTTTGTAGTTGCCATCAACATGGTTTCAGAGACATTTCCCCCAGTCTTGGAAATCTAGACATGTTAAATTAATGTTCTGCTTTTAGTTCATCCTCCAGTTTATTAAAAAAAAAAAACAAAAAAACAAAAAAAACCAACTGGTACCGCTCTTTAAAAAAATATGTGCTTTTAAATAATAAATAATTACAAAATAAATATCATTTTTTAAAAGTACATGTCTGGGAGAAATCACCAAGTTAATAGTTTTCCTTCAACATTATGACTTTTGGCATATGATCCCTTATTTGGAACGCTTAGACTAATTTTCAGAAAATACTCAGTTTCCGTTGTTATTGTAGTTCTAAGGTATTTCTCCACTGAGTTGTATTCCCAGTCCTTTTCCCTTTCCATTTTATATTGCAAGACAGGGTCTCCACTAACTTGCTGAGCCTATTGATTTATTTATTTGTCTCATTATTTTTGTAAAGATAGGGCAAACTTATTTGGTAACACAATGTGTCCCAAACCTACATGCATTTCCTTAAAATGTTTATTTACTTTACTTAGAAGGTGTGTAATGACAGGGTTACATTTAATATGCTTGATGCTAGTTGCTTCCCAGGTCTTCTAGAAAGTTCACTGCAGAAGCCATCCCACCTTTCTAGCAGCTGAGAAACTGAATTCTGAAACTCAGCCAGCCTCACACATTTAGGTTCTTTTGAGATATAATCTATCAAACCGGATCCTCAGGTGTCCTCAGCTTTCCCTGGGCACACGTTCAGCTAGAAACTTGCCCATCTCCCATCAGAGGGGAAGCCCAATTCTCACTTTTAGCACGTGAGTGACTTGCTTATAACCAGAGAATATGGCATTGATAATGCTATGTGACCTGAGATTAGATTGTAAAATGCCCTAAGACTCTCTCTTCTCACAGGACGCTCATTCTTGGGAGAGCAGGAAGCCTGTAATGCAAAGACTCCCATTCTGGAGCTCTGAGTTCTCTGTCCACATCTCCTATCACTGTACCAGGCCTGAAGCAACCTTGAAAGGGAATTTCTGAGGCCTGAGCTGAACAGTTTACCTGGGATTGTGTTAGTTCTGATCACACTGAGAGCCATGACATTTGAAATATTCATGAGTAAATCAATATATGGTGTCTCAGTCTACTTTGATATTTGTGATGTAGCAAGAGCCCTGGAACCGTAAACAGCGCTGCAAACATTTGTCTCCATTCTCTTCAGTAAGGAAGCCCCAAATTACCCCATACAGAGAGACTTGTAGAGAAGCTCTGCAGATGCATTTGGAAAAATAGGTCCTGGCCAGTCACCTGCTTCAGCCCCAGCCTGCTGACATTTGACTGCAACCATGGGGAAGGCTGAGTCAGAATCTGATACTCAAGCTCTCCTTGAATTCCAATCTGACAGAAACTTTGAGCTAAAATGTAATGATTGTTTTCTTTTAAGCTACTATTTGTCTTGAGGCCATATATTACGTGCCCATAGATAACCAAAACACCTGCACACAATTCTCAGGCACCCAGAAGGAACATTAAGAATGTGAACACTAAGAAGTAGAGGTGGCAGTGGTTTGAAAATCATTTTTAGGGAAGACCATGCTGGCCTCAACTGTCCCTGTAGTGACAGATTTGAGGTCCTTGTTCTTATCCCTCTCAGAGGACACAAGTGCCAGAGTATGTGACAGTGTGCATGTATATACAAGCACTCATCCAAAATTCCAGAGTGTGTTTACATTTTAAAATTTTGATTACAGTAAAAGATACATCGCCATTAATCTCAAAATATTTTCCCTTGCTTTGAATCCACTTATCCCATCGTTCTGGCCACTTTCTGAAGCAGTTCTGAAGTCTTTCCTCGCTGCCCTGTCTTTTCCTGGCTGCCTCCATATCCGGAATTGATTCAAAGTGATTATAACAATTTCTGCTAAATAGGAGCAGGATGGTGCATCCTTATCCACCTTCCTCATCACATCTGGCACCTTGGGACTTGTGGTTCTTCCTAGAAGTCAAGATGACCATGAAAAGTAGATTGAGGACATCGAGGCCACCGGGATAGCCCAAAGACAGACACCTCCAGAACTGCTCCGGAAAGTGGGAAGAACAATGGAATAAGCCTGTCAGAATGAGGGTGAGTAGCTTGAGCGGGATTAATGACAATGTGTCTTTCCCGGCAATAACATTTAAAACTTAAATATTCACTGTAGGTTTTGAACTCATTGTGTAAATGTGAGAGCACATGGAGAGGAAAGACCAATTCTGCACTGTGGCACCTGCAGAGAAATCATGTTTCAACTGGGTCTTGATGGGTGCCCGGGTGCTTTTCTCAACATTTACATGTGCATATTGTGGCTATGTGACCAGGCAGAAAGAGGCACTTCAAGAGACAAACTGTAAGAAGAGCTACTTCAGAGTTTTAGTGATGTACGTCTTGGCTTATATATCCTTTGATGTCAAATAGATTTCTTTCCAAAACTTGCTTGAGAAAATTCAATTTAAAATGGTTGATCTTTTTAATTTACCTTCAAGAGAGATTGAACTTAGACAGTTCCTTTGCTTGGTGATTGATGTGTTCTAACCTCACAAATTCAGATTGACGGGATTTGTATCTGTATTTTGTATTTTTTTGTACTTTGAAGCTGATACTGAATGTGTCTAAGACTGTGTCTAAGGTAGACACTGTTCACACCTGACTCAGCACAAATAATGAGAAGACTACTGGCAGATGAGTTTTAAATGATAATTAATGAAGTATTTGAGCCAAAATGAAAAGTAGAGCTTTTTCTTTGTCCTTAGGGGGGAGGAAATGCTTGTGGCTACTGTTGTGTTGGACTTCACAGGGGATCTGCAGATGGCTCCTCAGGAAGAGCTACATTGTATGCTTTATGTCAAACAAAAGACAAAACACCCATTTGAAAGTAATCCTTGAATTCTCTGTGGATGATGCCAAGATCTTCTCTAAAAGATTCTTACCTTAGTCCAGCAAAATTTTCCTTGAACATTACAAATATTTTGTTTCTCTACGGTGTTCTTTATATAATATTAGTATTTTTCTTTGCCTCAGATGTTTTTATTGCCTTTTTATCATCACCATGAATGGTGATAACAACAAACCTGATATTTATATCTGCTGGAATATGGATAAATTCTATATAAGTGTAGTCTAAATTATTTATATCAGCAAGCCTGATACTGATATCTGTTGGAATAAGGGTAAATTATATATAAATATAGTCTATAATTTTATTCCAGTTGTTTTGGTCCTGGCAGTTGAGACCTGGACATTCCCCATGTTAAGCACATGCTCGGCCACTCAGCTGTAGCCCATCGTAGGTCCAAAAACAGTTTTTAAAGATCTTTCACCTCTATCATATCTGTCAGGTTGGGCCAACATATTGAACAACTTAAGGTTGAATAACAGAATGACAGATTTGGTACTTGAAGAAGACTAAGATAGGATGGAGAATGGATCCAGGCTTGAAAAAACCTCTACAGGCAAGTGGCCTAGCATGGTGGTAAAATTGAAAATTAGTGTTTAACACCATATTTTACAGATGAGATAGTCTTTCATAGAAAAAGTTGGAGAAAAGTCATAAGTTCAACAAATACATGAAACAAACAAATTTTACAAATTGCCTAACAGAGGTGACTTATTTTCAGAGCGCATGTAAGAAATAAGTTATTTGCAAGTGTTAGGATGACAGTGTGAATCTATGAAGAATGAAGGAAAATAGTCTTAGAGAATTCAAGAAAATACCTAATTTTCATGGAATCACTAATCATAGAAAGGATGAATATGTAACAGGGTGTTGGGCACATTTTCTACCAAGTACTATCCTCCTGTTCTACCATTTCTTTCTGCTGCTAAAGTTTATTCCTTTCCGTTGCAAAGCTAATTTACCCACATGGCCAAACCTGTGAGTTCCAGTAATGTCGAACTTTGATACCTCTCTATTTCAGACAGCACGACCTAGAAAAGATATTCCACTTGAATGTGCCACAAACCCTAAATTACACTGGACCAGGGGACAGAGCATACTATACCAACAGAAGTGCTTCCATATGAGTCATGTTAACAGAGGAAGAATCTGTTCTTAGGGAGAGGACATTTGGCAAATTATCTTACGTATATGGTAAAATAAATTAATTTAGTATTGAATTTGGAAAAATATAGTCTCTTTATAATATTTCATAGAATTAAACGGGATTTGTTGGTGCGTAGGTAGGAGCTGGAACTGAGGAAGAGCCAGTGTTGCAGGTCCTACATTACCCTCAGAAGAGTCTACTTACAAAGTTTGCTCCGGATGGCATCAGCTAGTGACAAATCTTCGCTTTGTCACTAACTCATAAGGCTATTGGGTTAGTCCAAGGTTATTTTTACGAACACTGTCATTTATGGGGAGCGCTTGTTTTTTTCTAAGAAAGCTTTTGTAGTTTAACTGTATACACGATCAGTCTCAGGAAAATCCTAAATTATCAACCTGGTTTCTCTGGACACATATGCTGCGGCTCCCTTTTCCCTGCACGAAGGGAACGTGTACCCTGTGTGACCGGGGGGAGAGGGAATGGGGAGCCGGCACGCTCGTTCCTCCAAATCCTTCCTGATCCTTGTGTCATCGCTGTGATGAACTTGGCTACAGTACAATTATCTGCTGAGATCTGATTCCTTCTTGTGAGTTGTGAGATTATGGGTGCACTTAGGTGCCCAGAACAGGAGCCTACCAGGCTTGCAACATGCCCCAGCTCCATTCTAAGTGCCATCTTCCATCAATTTTCCATTTTCGATGCCTCTGGTGTCACTGGCATGCTCTCTCCAAGTCTTTTCCTACATGAGGACTAACACTATTTTTCATTATGTAGTTTTAGTGGAAAGATATAAACAAGTTTTGTAAGAGGATATAAACAAGCATGCCTAATCTGCCATATTTATGTGGAAGCCTTTCATGATATTAATAATATGTATTATTTCACTTCTATTTTTCCCTGTCATTTTTTAAAAAACATTAGTTTTCCATATTTTGAATCCTTAATATCTGTCTTTATATCACCTGTAATGAATTTTTAATCTCTGCATACATTCCTTTACTTGTGTAATGAATTTCAAAAAAGAAAATCACTTTTCATATCATCATTAGAGTATGTACATTAATGGTTTTAAGTAAGTTATTAATTGTTCATTGTTATTATTTTCTTCATAGTTTTTCCTTGGTGGGTCTATTTGATTTTTGAATATATCATCCTCATGCCTTATTTACTCATCTTTTAGCATTTTCTTGAGTTAATATCTTCTCAACATTTTGTGAATGTATAGAGGCATTTGTTTATTTTCTTATGTTATATCACAAAATTGTCAAATTCTGATGTCGACTGTTCTCTCTCTTTTTAGTTTTTGTAGTAAAACTACATACATTTAGTCTTTGTTTTTGTGAAAGTCCTTGGTTATAATATTTTTCTTTTTCTATTGAAATGAATAGTTGTTTCAGCCGCTGGTATTTGCTGGGAAAAAAATGTGACCGTCGTTTTCCTGAGCTCATTCTTTGCTTCCTTGGCATTACATTAATGTCCCCTTGAGAGCTTCAGGGTTACATATTAATCATATTTTCTCCAAGAAGCAGCAGTGTTAGTAGGACCTCATAGGTAGTTACATGCTGAGCTTTGTTGTCATTCTGTTTTATTTCTTTGTTTGCCTGATTTTCATTCTAAATTGATTGAGTCCTTTGTCTTGGGTGCAGGCCACCTCACCTTTGTGTTTGTCACTCACCCTTGGTAAACTAGGATTTTGCAAAAACATCTAGTTAGAAAAACAGGCTATGCTTTGTATCATAGTCAATATATTTTCCCTCAAAGTTACCTTTGCTTTGAAGCCACAGAGTTGGCTTGAGGGGACTTCACTCATCCTTCCCATAATCTATTCTCATCTCCATACCTAACACCCATCAGTCCATAAGTAAGATGAGAAGAAAAGTATTGTAGACATTTGATATCTTTATCTCTCCCACTGGCAATGGTGATCTTTGGACTGGGAAATAAATCCCTCTAGCTCAGGAGCTGCCCATCTTTTCCTCTGTCTCATTTCCAGGGCTCATCCCTATGTGCTGGAAGAAGTTCGAGTGGCATTTTAGAACTTCCATTTGTATACTCCATTAGATTCCAAAGATTCTCCTTCAATGTGGACCAAATCATATCTTTCTTACATTTTTAGATACATTTTGTTTGAATTATGAGATGTGTACCGAGTTTGAGTAAAACACACAAATCCCTTTCTCTTAGTCCTTATTTCATTTCAGCTGATTCTGAAGTTTTCAATTTACGTAGAAATTACCATCTTTTCCAGAAGGCTTTCAAATATAATCCTCTTAGATTGCAATTACATAAACTTCTTGGCCTTACCAGAAACCTTTGTGTAGGTTTAATTGTAAATAAGTTGTGCCTAACTTCGAGGCCCCCCCTTCAATCACATACCTACCTCAGAATCTGTACCCATTCCCCACTGACAAGTTGGAACAAATGCTCCACCTCTGGCTTGATAGGAGCCAAATGGAAGGCAGTGCTCAGTGAGGGAAGCAAGACAGATTTTAATCATCACCCCAGCTTTGTGGCTGGGTCCAAACTGCACAACCATAGCCAGCAGCCAAGTCTACAAGGGGGACAGATACCTCGTAAAACTGGGAAATTTTAATTTTTATGCAAAAGAAACCAACTTTTGGTCATAATAGATTGCAGTTTTATTACTGTATGTTTAATTTTATCTCATTATCTCAATTGCTTTTTAAATAACCTACATCTAAAATGCCTGACTATTTTATCTGATTTTTAATTTAGAAAAGCTATGAGCAAAAGTAGAACTAACTAACTTTAAGACCTAGGATACCATTTTATTGTAGTTTTATATAGATGATAAGTTTCAAACATTATAAATTTAAGATCTTTGACAAATGAATTGATAATGGTAAGTTTAACAGATTACTAACCTAATACAGTTCTACTGTTTAGATAATTTAACATCAATACTTTAATAATACAAACATTTATTAGGTAAATTTACAACAGAATGCATCGTGTATCTCTTCTACTGAAGATTAGTTGTCTGGAAATGATTCAATATCTACTTATCTTTAACAGCTTTTAATACTACATAGAGTAATTACTAAATTTCTTTGGAGAGCAGAACTGACATTCTGAGAGGATAAAATAAGATTAAGTGCTTAAGAAAACTAAATCTGCCATGGAAAGATGTTTCCTGTCAGCTCCAGGAGCTGCAAGTATTCTCCTCACCAAGTGGATCTAGAATATAGGTTGTAGGTTATGAATGTGGATCTTACTGCTCTGCCAACCACCTTGGGTTTGCTCAAAATGTTTTTAAGTTGTTTACTCCATTCTTAAGGCACATTAAACCCAGGTTTCTCCTGGAATGGGCAGGAGAAATAAGAGGCTTTTGTAGGAAGTGTAGATGTAAGGAAGATGGGATTTTACAGTTAGTTAAAAACCTAAGTGGGAAAGTTTTATCTAACAAATGTCTAATTATTTCCTTCATAACATCGCTAATACTAAGCATGACAAATGCTGAAATACACTTAAAAATAAGCACAGACTTTCCATAAAGTATTCACTTTATGGAAAAATAAATATATAATTGAATAGGTTATACTTAGGACATAATTTGTAAAACTATATGCATATAAAGAAGCTTTTGTATGTGTAGTAAGGTGTTGCATTGTGATTCAGCAGTCCATCGAGCCCCTTCCAGTTTTGACAAGTTAACACTATAAAGAACATGATATATAAACTTTAAAAATCTTAAATATTTAGTCTATAAATCATGGCCACCTTTTCCTTTTTATTTTGGCATAGATTCCTACTTCAAGAAGGTATCTGAAGTACACCAAAGTATGTTTTATTTTATATAAACTATTATTACAACATTTTCTGCTGATGAATGGTGTGGGAAAATATGTGATCCTATAACTTGAGAAGTGGAAAGTTTTGCTCCCTAATATCAGACTTTCTATTGAGACTTTGAATTCAACTTAAGTTTATATTTAGAAAAGAACATTGTGGAATCCACTTACAATCTATTAATAAATTTGGTCAATAATAAAAAAAGGAAATCAAGCTTATGTATATAGGGGGTGGGGGATTGCAGGGTGGGTAGGGGAAGGGGAAAAGTGAGGATCAATTCATGTTATATTCTGGTACAAACTCTCAATATTGAATACGGTGATGATGTGTATCATAAGGTACCAAGAAAGATTTGAATATAAATAAATAAATAAATAAATAAATTTGGTCAAATTACAAGTGTCCTGTGCTCATACATCTACTTCATTTCCAGCTCCCTTAGCCCCATCTGATTGCTCCACTGGGATAAGGAGTCAGAGAGGGTGCCCAGGAGGGCACCTGAAGGTTACATGGGGTGAAGCAGGCACCAAATCATAATGAAAGGCAGGGCACGCATGCCGCATCATAAACAAAAAGGGCGGCTGAACGGAAGCACTCGCTCATAAAGCTGTTCTCAACAAGTTAGAAGAAGCAGCTTGAGCTAAGTTCTGACCTTGAAATTGTACTTTGATTCTGTCAATTTATATATGAAATTAAAATTCTCCAGATACTGAATACTTTCCTGAAAAGAAACAGTAGATAAGAAATTATTATTACCCAAATGGTGGTTTAATATGCCTGCACTCTGCATCTATCAACCGGAAAACAACTCTGACATGAATGCATGATCATTTTGTTTGGGGGGATTTTGAGAGTTAGAGAAAGTAGGAATTTAAGTGTTATCCAATTTGTAAATGTACAAGAATAGTCTGAAATATTCATCAGTCTATGGCCTACCACCCTGCACACGTCCAGTCTTGTCTGGAATATTCACCAAAGCCTGGTGATACTTTAGATAGAAGTGAACAAAATTAGCCTTATAAAGTATCAAAGGAAAATATTTTTTTAAGTTGTGGCTTTTGACTGAACTTTTCAGTAATGAACTCTTTGAATAAAATCCTCTTATAACTTGGAGTAATTGCACATTAACACGAATATGCTGGCCTTGGGAAGTGTGATCTTAGCTCAAAAGCTGTCAAAATACCTTCAGCAGACCTAATTTTAATTAAATCCTCAATAAACCGTGTACTATTAAGGCAAGAGGTGGTTTCAACTAGGCAGTACCAAGATCCTATTAAGGGTATATTTCAATCATGATGTTTTCTCAATTCAGTGCTTATCTATTAACAATGTGATGCAGTAGAAGCAAAAGATATTGAGAGCCCCCTCTGGACAGGCAGGATTGGCTTAGAACCCCTATGGTTAGGAGTAAATGTGCCACATCAGCCCTGGGCACATGCCAGCCAATACTCTGAGGGACAGAGAGGTGTCACTTTGATATTGAAGTTATTTACTCATTTAGCTCATGTGTTTCTGAAGAGTTTCAGGAAGGAACTTACCACACATGCACACATGTGTACACATATGCACATGCATGTACATACACATGCATATGTCAAGTACAAAATAACACATTTGAGGAGAAAAGCAAATATTCTCATTGTAAAACTTAACATTCTTGTTCAAAAAGTGTACATCCTGATGATAAATTATCAAGGAAAAGAGATAACTTTGTATTACATATTTTCTATTGTCAGAAAAGGGATAAAAGCTAGCTATTAAAGAAGTTGAAAGTATAATTATCAATTTGTGCAAAAATGGGCAATTGTTCTTTACATAACTCTAGAATCAAAATAGAAAGAACTGCTTGCAATATTCACTTCCATAAACTCCACAGACTAAAATAAAAATGTGCCTGTAACCAGTGCCCCTATGGGGGGGGGGATAGCAAAGCTCGAGGTGTGGGTGCATTACCCCGGGCTTCAGGGCACACTCTCGATGACTCACTTGATCCAAGTAGAGTTTGAATTCTTAAGACTGTGTACAAAGCATACGCTTGAAATTATCTTCTACTACACATGTACTGACACTTGCCTTCATAGGGAACGTTAGAGTTTATGCTCATTATTTGTTGCATTGTATCCTCATGTGCTGAGGTCCCACCTCTAGTACCTGAGAATATGAGCTCATTGGAAGATGGGGCCTTCCAAGTCAACATGAAGTAATGGGGTAGACACTGAGCCAATATTACTGGCATATTCATAAACAAGGATGAATTTGGAGGGAGGCTAAAACAAAGAGGATGTCACTGAAGATGAAGATCACCCTGTGAGCCTAGGAGACAGGCATGGATGGAATCAGTCTTCTCCTCACTGTCCTCAGAAGGGGCTGAGCATGCCGCCATCTTGCTCTCAGATTTCCTGCCTCCACAAATGTCAGAAGATTAATTTGTTGTTTAAGCCCTGCAGTTTACAGTGCTCTGTTTCAGCAGTCCTAGGGGACTGGTACCACAGTGATGAGACAGCATCCACATTTTAATTTAAACACCAAAGTAAATTCAAGAAAAAATGAAGCATTTTCTAGTCATCTTCATGCATAGTTATCATTTTCTGCTCAACATGAGTGTGTATTTGTAAGCAAACATATGCTTCTAAATTATTAACTAAATACAAAGATTTATATTTTAAAATTAACAAATACCCTTTAGGAAAGGTATTGGAGTTCTGTTTTCATAATTTAGCATTTAGTAAAGGAAAACAGGATGATTTTTACTTTAAAAATGTATAATAACATGATATTTTGCTGATTTATTTCTACTTTTAAATCTGTATTTTTTTTTCCTGTTGGAAATATCCTTTTCCAAAGCATCTTTCTTTGTGGGGTATTGTTCAGTGTCGTAGGTAGGACTGGTGAAATGTGATTAAAAACTTTTACTCTAATTTATTTGAAATTTTTCAGCTGTGGAAGGATTTGTGAAGTTATAGTGAACATTTTTATTCAATGAGTTTACTGACATTTCTGATAATAAAAATATTTAACAATTAAATTTAAAACCTTCAAAAGCCCTAGTTAATACTCTAAGGCAAATAAAATTAGGTAAAATTTAAGTTTTATTTTTAATGTACTCAGGAGAAAGTAGTAATGGAAAGATGAAGTTTACTATTAAAATTATTTTTATCAAAGCATAATCTGAAGTTTGGACTGAGATTAGTTTAGAGTAACAGCCCCTGCCTGCGTCCTTGGCTCTCTAAATCTCTGGATGTTTCTATTTCTGTGCTCAGAACAGCCCTATAATGGAATGCATATTGTAAGCAGACGGTGTGTGTCCAGTGGAACCCCAGATCCATAACTACCCCATAAATATATCTAGAAGTAGAAAAAGTGTTTTCCCCTCACCAGCCCCCTCTCCTACCCCAGATAGCTCTTCTCTTCTCTTGCTAAATGTTCCTTGTTAACATTTCCCTCCTCTGTTAAATTCAGATATTGACTTAATGTGAAACTGAGTTATAAATTTGGTTTTATAATCACCATTTGTATTATTTTTGCACATAGTAAATTCTGTTTTCCACAGGGCACACATACAAAATGAGTTACCCCCCCCCCCTGCTTTGTCTCGACTCTCCTGTACCATTTGTGGGCTTGGGGAGTGTAATAAACTCTTCTATTTGACAGTTCAGTGAAAACAGAGTGATTATACCTCACGATGTTTCGAGGTTTATGTGGTTTGATGATACAGCTATTAGTGGTCGCAGTAACCATATCAAATATGCAGAAGCCAGCATGCTATTTTAAGCCCCTAAAATTTCCTCCTTCACCTAATTTCTGTACATTTAATGGCTTTTTATCTCTTGGGAGATTTGTTTTCTTAAGAAAGAAAGAATTCTGATCGAGGCAGCCCAAGGGGAGCTCTTTTAATAGAGAAGACAAAACAATTAAATAATCTCAACTGGTTTGCAAATGCAACTCCTCTGCCAAAGGAATTCCTAATGAGTCTTTAGTTTTTATAAGAAAAATTACATTGAAAGCAAAGTTTACATTTTTTTGTCACAATGACAAAAAAGTAAGGAAACAAATTTTATATATATGGGGGGGTGGTAGGGTGGGTGGGGCTATGGGAAAAAATGAGAATTAAGTTGTGTCTTATACTGGTACAAATCCCCATTATGGAGTGCAATCATGATGTGTATATTTAATGTACCAATAAAGATAATTAAAAAAAAAAAAAAAAAAAGAAAGCAAAGTTTACAATTTCAACCATTTAAGATGAAATCTCCATTTGTATTATTTTTGCACACAGTAAATTTATGCTTAGCATAAAATCACTCAAGGAAATAATATAGTGTGATATTAAATAAAAAACTCAGTTGGAAAACCTCACACAAATTTCTCATTCCAACTTTTTAATCCAGTGATAGAGCTGTGGCAGAGGTGGCCAGCTGCTCATCAAATAGTGCCCTTCTTTCCAGGAGACAGAATCACCTCTGGGGTGACACTGCCCACATGGGGACCAGCTTTCCGAGCAGCTCCCTGACTTCCAGCAGGCCTGCTTTTACCACAGGATGTGGACAGACAAGCACTGTCTCTGTCTGGTTGACTTTCCCCATATTCTCTTTCTATTTTCATTGGTATCACCCAGGCCGACTCCCAGCTCTCCTCTCTGCTGTTCTTGGCAGGTGTTCTTAGTGAGCCCAGCCTCGACTTTAAGCAAAGACCCTAAAGATGGAATCTTTCTTTGAATCTTTATAGCCTTCTGTAAAATCTGATTTCTTAAATTTCATGCATTTTCCTCCTCTTAAAATTTTAGCAAAGATCATACCTATAACTGGACAATTTTGCTTCCCTCAGGGTCTCGCTGACCCTGGGGCACCTTGTGCTGGTGCTCAGACCAAGCTGTGCTGCTTGGCTGCCCCACCACACGCCCTCAAGAGAAGCCCAGGTGCTCATACTCTTCTTATTTTTGACTACCTGTGTTTGTGGATTCTCCATGAAAACTGTGGAAGCTTGAAAAAAAATAGCTTTAAAAGTCTGTTTTTCATAAAATGGACAACTTATAAATCAAGTTCAGAAAACATAAGGAATAGTAAGTATGTAAGAAAATGTTTGAGGCCTGCAACCTATTTTCCAAGTTGGAAAAACTTGTTTCACAAAGAGATGCCCTTAAATTCAGTAAATAGAATCACTGACTTGTGGGATGGAAGTTGAAATTCATTTCCCTTGGTTGATTGTGCTTCAATACTGATTCGCACAAGCTGGTAGACCAGAAACTGGTGACAGGAGAGCCTGTCTCATCCCCACTGTGGCCCACTGCCCACCACTCAGCTGTGCCACACATTCGCACTTTTGTGTACAGAACCTTTGTTTCGTGCACATTACAAATGTGACCTAAAATCCCATTCTCACTGTTTAAAACAAATCTCTGAGAGAGACAGTCTAATAATCCCCTGTGTGGTTACTTCAAATATATAACATTTGTGAGAATTTTAGGAACATATAGCTGCTTTGTTGCATGAAATCAAAATGCAAGGTGTCTCCAGCCATTTTTTATCATATAATGGGGAAAATATATGTACAATTAATATCAGAATAATTGCCTGTAGGGATATGGATGCAGGGTTGGTTTCCTCTGCACAGAACATGACACAGAAATTTCAAGTTATTGGGAGAAAAATGAGGACAGTAAGTTATCAAGTTCTAGATACCAAGAACACTTCCCAAGGTCCACAGAATCCTGCTGCGTTTCCTCCTCAGGTAAACAGTGAATCTAATGAACTGAAGTCAGCACGTGTCACTTCGGTGTCCCCAGAGTGAGACAGGAATATATGATAGATCACGGGTCACACCAGGCCTGTTGGGTGGGACAAGGCTCTGTGGTTTGATTTTATCTCAGAGGTCGGGAGGCCGACAGGGGCCGGATCTGCGCAGTCTCAGAAGTGAGACACGCTTCCTGAGGCCTCCACGCTTGCAGTCCTCTATAGAAAAGGACATGGTCGTGCTGGGCAGGACCTCCAAGGAAGACGCCCAGTGCAGAACATGCAGACTCCGAGAATGTGGCTCCCTTAAAGTTGTCAAATAAGAGTAAGAATTTCTTGTATTACTGAAAAGTCACCACAACTGTACTCGTTTTCATATTGAGATGATACAGTTTTAAAGTCTAAGCTGAACACTGTAACATTACAATCAGGGGAGGCACTCAAAATATTGAAGTACATTTGATGGCACGACACTGGCCAGTCGGACTGGGGCACAATGGGCCCCGTACAGCCAGGAGCTGGAGCCGCTCCTCGGCACTGACACTGGGGCGGCCAGAGACTGAGGTTCAGGGCAGAGGTGACCCCGGCTGGCTCTTCTGTCCTGGCGTCAAGTACGAGGCTGGACTTCTCGTACTCTGGATCAAACTTTAAAATTTTTCTGAAATCAAGATAAAACTGGCAGCGATGATAGACACAAGTATGTATTTATAAGTGAAAGAAGAAAAGTGAGTACTGAAATAATTATCAAAAAAAATTGGTGAAAAAATTTCGCAAGTGAATTCTCTCCATTTTCAAAGTCCAAAGTTTTTCTAGAACTCGGTATTTATCAAAGCGTTATCACATATTAAAATCATATGCTGATGTTCAGATTCTCCCATGGAATTACGAATAGTGAGGTTTCTCTCCCCAGGATTTCCCTTGGCCTGTCAGTCACCAGGCTTTGACCCCTTTCAGTTTTTTTTTTAATTGAAATCTTTATCGGTACATTACATATACACATCATGATTGCACTCCACAATGGGGAGTTTAAGATACAACTTAATTCTCATTTTTTCCCATATCCACCCTATCACCCCCCCTATATACATAAACTTTGTTTCCTTTCTATTTTGTTATAATCTCATTATTTTCCCCCTTCACCCTATCTCACTTTGAGTATTTTCTATTTCACAGTATATAACATACACTTCTAGAACTCATTTACATCTTTATTTTCTCATACCAGAGAAGAGATGTGATATTTACCTATCTGTGCCGTATTTATTTCACTTATAAGGATATCCTCAAGGTATGTCCATTGAAGTATAAATGATTCAAACTTATCATTTTTTATGGCAGAGTAATACTCCATTCTGTAGAAGAACCACAGCTTTTTTTACCCAGTCTCCAGCTGATGGACATTTGTGACCCCTTTCAGTTTTAAAAAGTCCAGATGGGACCCGTGGAGCCACCTCCACACTCCTGCCTATGAATGGTTTCATCAGACACCATATTTCATGAGCACAGGATATAATTACATCATAAGCTATGTTGATTACTTGTAGTTTTTTTTTTTTTGCAAAGTTAGAGATGGATCCCAGAGCCTCAAGCCTAACAGGAAGGCACTCTACCATTGAGCTGTATCTCTAACTATACCAGAGCCACCTCCATAGCTTGAAAAGGAAATATATATATAATATATTATATATATTTATATATACATGTATATATAATATATTATATATATAATATATTATATATATTTATATATACATGTATATATATATTTTTTTTTTTTTTTTGAGACAGGGTCTCGCTTTATAGTTCAGGCTGGCCCTGAGCTCAGCATCAAACTCACATCACAGCAATCCTCCTGTCTCTGCCTCCCGAGTGCTGGGATTACAGGCGTGAGCCACCACACCGGGCACTGTGGTATGTGGTGCTGATTGCTACTGGGCGGAAGTCTCCATGCTCAATATTGTTATGTGCTGACCGGGGATCAAACCCCGGTCCTTGCACTTGCAAGACAGGTGCTGGAACCACTGAGCCAAACCCCCGGCCCAAGAAATATATTTTCATAACACTCCTAGGCTGAATTTGGATTAAAAGTATCATGAGATTTAATAACCAATCTGCCATTTTGCATCTGATGATATTTCCACTATCAAAAATAAATGCACGGAACAGTTCAATAGCTAATTTTATTATTTTAATTAGGACAGAAACTCACACAGAGCTGAAAGTACAGCTGTAAATTGATGCAGGCTTTAAAAGAAATTAACAGCCATGTAAATAGCTGACATAATTCCTTGCAGTTTGTCAATAAATATCTTCTCTGAAAAATGTGGAAGACACATGTAAGCTTTAATTTTTTTTGAAAAACCACTTTGGGGAAGTTATTTACATAATTTCCAGTAATATAACAAATTCCTGAGGGAAGAATGCTTACTGTTAACATTTCTTACTCAACTATTTCACATTCAAGACCCAGTTTTATAATCTTTGAGGAGAGGCTATGCAAGTTATGAGTTCCATGATGCATGTGATTTTCTGTTCTATTTTTAACGTGTTTTAAAAATATGCTACAACAGATAGGGATTCCTCTTCTCAGCACACATAGGCCAGGAGCAGTGTGACCCCTAGAGTGATGGACTTGGTTTCTTGTCCTGCAGTAACATATCTAGAGTCATTTTTTTTTTAAAGTGCAGATGAGTAAAAACTAAATTTTGATGTCTGTGCTGAACATCAGATTTTAACTTTTTAATCATATATAAACACTAGATATTTAGCGAGATAATCTTCATCTGATAAAACATGAATTGCTTCCCTGACAAACTCATAAGTTCATCCCTAATCCCCACTGGGACAACATTTGGAGACAGGGCCTTTAAAGAAGGATATGATGTTACAGAAAGTTATGAAAGCAGAGTCCAAATCCCAGGGGAGCCTGGCAAGAGGAAGAGACACCCAAGACTGCCCCGTGTCTGCACGGGCAAGGGAGCGACCACAAGTGTGGAGTCGGCCAGAAGAAAGGCCGCACAAGAAGCAAGTTAGTTGTGTGACCCCCCCTGATCTGGGACATCGGGCTGGAAAACGGTGAGAGAAAAATGTCAGCTCTTTAAGCAACTCAGTCTGTGGTATTTTGTGGCAGCCTGGGAAGCAAATGCATTGTTCTACTGCTGAAGTATCCGCAACACTTTGGCTTTTGTTGGTCAGCTGGTCTTATTGTGACCATCTCAGCTCTGGCAGTGCCCCCTCCTAACCTCCTCCAGAGCAGCAGAGGAAGTACTTCCTTCCACCTTTTCTCTGTCAGTAATGCTTTCCCCAGAAATACCAACGTGTACTTCTTCTCAATTCTTGTAAACCAGGATTGGTCCATATGGCGATGACAAAGCATGGAGGAATCTGGGGAAATCAGTCATTGCCACGTACAGCCATAGAGGCGGAGGTTGCCTTGACTAGCGAGTAAGGCCTAGGAAGGGCTGTTGGGTAGGCAACAGTGTTGTCTGCTGATGTGTACAGATATTTTTATCCCAGTGGAAATATGCTATATATTAATAGCTGCTGGCCAACCTAACAATGTGTAATGGATTTCTTTTGCTGTCAACAGACCTAATGTGCATATTTTAAACGATCATTTAATAATTTTAAACAATGGTTACTTTTACCATTGTAACTAGTGCTGGCCAATCTCTCATTAAATGTCCACCCTGTCTCAGGATTCTCACTCTACTGTGTCATACAACTAGTAAGGTTGTTAAGATCAGAATGCAAAACACATGCCTTCAAAGAAATGTAATGCTGTGCTTTAAGTCATTCTCCTCTCATAGACAGGCTGTCCCCAGATTATTTCTACTGTGCACTACAAAGAAATAGTCATACTTCAGCTTCATGACACATTTAATTAGTTCCTTGGGTTAAATTCCAGAGACTGAAATTGTGAGACTGATAGGTGCATGTATCTCAAAGCTTAATACACATCCATGTCCCTTTTAGATACATTTAACCTCTTTCCTCTTCCACCGTTAGTTTCAGAAAAGTGTCTGTTTTCTCTTAGACTCTCCTCAGAACTATGCATGTTATATATTGGCTGATTTTATTTTCTTGAGATTTTACCAGGTAGTTAAAACTGTTCCTATTTTTACCACTTTCCTCCAAAATTTCTCCTTGACTATATATATGGTGACATATATGGTGACATACATATGGTGACATATATGGTCTTATATATATGGTTATATCTATATCTATATCTATATCTATATCTATATCTATATATCTGCAGCACCTGAAATTTTTTTCTTTATTGAATCTTTATTGGTACATTAAATATACAACTCAAGAATATTTTTATAAATTATATGTTGCACATATTTAATTTATTTTTCCATTGGGATTTTTTTTGTATTGTTTCCAGTTCATTTCTTGGGTGGACTTTGTGTCCGAAGATGTGTCAGGGAGATTCTTTTTCCTGTAGCAAGCTGGAAGTCATGCCCCAGGTAGCGAAGTGTGGCTGACACGGTTACTGTGCCACCCTTCTTATATTCTGCTAACCTGACTTCTTACCTGATTGCTCCTATGAGATGTAAATCTTTCAGAACCAGTAACCACATTTCTCAAGCACCTGTCACTTATCAGCACCTATCACTTATCAACAGGGTAATGTTTGGAAAGGCCCATTGTTAGGAGACTTCATCCTTGGATCCCAGAAGGTACCAATGTGAACTTAGAAGTGGGCTGCGCTGCAGGTGTACTAATGCTTCTAGGGCCATCACGAGCCAAACAACATGAGATTCAACACATGGGAAAAGGGTGCCATTGAGAGAAAACACGAGACAGATGTGGCTGCTGCTACAGAACATTGGATCCTGTTTTACTATAAATGTCCTTTGTAAGTAGAAAGAGTACACTTTAAAAAGTACACTGTAGTAAATACAGAGGCCAGTAACATAATTAGCATCATCTGTACTGGACATAATTTTATACTTTGACACAACTAGGTAGTTGCTTTTTTCCATCTGCATCACAATAAAAATGAACAGAGTGCCTTGTACTATTATGTTATGTTGTCATTTGACAGTAAGACAGTTCAAATATAATCCTATGCACATTCTATAACAATGATATCATGATGTGGCCTGTGATTATGTTAATGCATTTGGAAAAAGTAAAAATAGTTCATCATTTCTCAAAATTAATATATCATGTTTGTTTAAATGATATTATAAACTACATAAGATTTTATTGAGCAGATATGGAATTATCCACTAGATAATGAAATCAAGTTATAGATTTCCAATTCAGCAGTAATTTGGTTATTCAAAGGCCTCTCTGATATGTGACTTTTTTCCCAATGCATATACTTGAGTCACTTCTATGTTATAACAGTTCCAAATGTGTCAAAGATAAGAAATATTACAATTCCTGAAAAGCCTAATGGAAAGAACCCTCCACTTTTTTCTAACCAAGAAAAGAGTTAATTCAGAAATAAAGAAAGCCGCTGACCCCGTCACCCAGTCTAACGGAAAGCCATTGTGCTGAGGACTTGGCAGTGGCTGTGGTTCCCACACGCCTGTCCTTTTGTGGATCTGAGGCCTCAAAGGGGTTTTGGAAACTGTCTGTTTGCACATAATTTGAGGAGCTACCAGGACACAGATGCACAGCAGATCCAGACCACAGGTATGTGATCATCACTAAAAACACATTTACCAATGGGAATTTCCCAATTTCTTTTCTCCTTTTCAGAGCAGCTGTTTGCTTCTACGCTTAGTAACATTCCACTTTGTTTACTAGTTTGTTCTTTTGGGTGTGTCACTGTGCAGCCACTGTGAAGAAGTACAGAGAGAATCAGACTTCCCAGCTTCATACCGAAGTCACACACATGCATCAGGAAACTTGCCATGGACACTGCTGCGTGAGCATAGAACAGATGAGGCCAACACTTGAAGAGGATTGAGTGACAGGGGAGGTCTCAGCACAGGTCAGTGCACTGGAGTCTGAAGAGGGAAGTCTGAGACCCACGACTGCAGCATACTTTTGCTTATAGGTTTTGGGGATAATTTTAGCTTTTTAAAATAAGAGTACTTTTTTAAAGCAACAATTCTTCAAAGTATAGATATGCTAAACTATTGCCTTCCAGCAGAGTCAAGTGAATAAACAAGACATCATTCCTTAGTTGACATTTTCTGTTATGATGGTTAATTTAAAGCCGTCTAGGTGACACCCTATCACTCTATCAACCTCTTTTGTAAATTCCCACCCTAAACAGTGCTGAGTAAAGTAATGGACTAGGTGGTCAGGAGTCAACCAAGTCTGCTGTTACCAGGTACAAAAGCGCCAGTTCACCCACTGATGGCTGTGATAAAAAAGGACCGACAGGAGGAAGCACTCCAGGAAGGGGAGGCTTTGTACCCATCTTACCTTGTGGATGTAAATGTAGATGATAAAGCTGTTGTAGGAATGCAGCTCCTCATGGAGTTAACTGTAATTACTTATGGCCCAGTAACTGCTCTCTTAGGTGTGCACTCAGAAGTGAGAAAGTGTCTGCCAAGAGGGTTTGGGTCTTGAAGAGTCTCATGTTCTGAGGGCTTGGTTACCAGCTGGTGGCACTGGAAGGAGGTGCAGGCACCTCAGGAGCAGGGCCTTGCGGGAGGAAGGAGGTCATGGGTTGGGAGGCCTATGAAGGGGACACTGAACCCTACCCCCTTCCCTTCTCTCTCTTGGCTTCCAGGCTGCTGTTCTGTGCTCATGCTATCAAGGGTTGTATCACCAGAGGCTGAAGAAGAGCTGGACCAAATGAACATGGAAGGAAACCTCCAAAACTAAGAGCCAAAATAAGTCTTCCTTCCTTTTAAGTTGCTTATCTCAGGCATTTTGGTACAGCAATGGAATGCTGACTACATGAGATGTTAACTCAGAAACTTGTACAAATATGTTAATGGCATTTTTCATCTTGATAGAAAGTCCAAGTAATTCAAATAACCATCAACTGAGGAGTTGCTAAGTAATGGTGACATGTGCCTACAACAGACTATTATTTCATCATAAAAGAAACAGTTTTGATGTTACAGCTTGTACTTGTGAAAGAAGGCTGGTACAAAAGCTTCACATCATGTGCTTCCATTTAGATAAAATCACTAAAATAAGAAAATTAGAGACAAAAAAGAAATAATTGTTTATGAAGAATGGTGAGAGCAGAACAGAAAGACCACTACCCATTAGCAAAAACCTCTGACTCTTTGAGGGGTGAAGTAAGTGTTCTAGAATTAGATGGTAGTGTGGTTGTATGATTTGGTGACTATGCTAAAAACTCTTAAGTTATACATCTTAAAACAGTAAGTTTCATAGGATTGACTTATACATGAATGAAAATTTTTTAATTGAAACAAAAGCTCTTTTCACATTGCTCAGCTAAGTTACATGGCTCAGCTAAGTTACATGGCTTGCACAGCAAGTTATACTCAGTTGGATTCAAATGCACAGTTTTGACACATTTATAACCTTGACAGAGAATTCAAGACATCACATTTTTCATTTCCCCTGCCCTTCACCATAGGGACATAAGAAATTGTATCTCATGCACTATGCAGCATCGATGAGTATATGTGTATCTTGGCCCTCATTAAAGGCTGGCTATGGCTGGTGCAATCTTGTCAAGACAAGATGGGTGGTCTGGGTCACCATGCTGACTTTGGCCAGGATACATCTTACATGGCTTCTGAAATACAGTTCCTAATGTTGGGAGCTTTGAGTTCCTTGTTTCCTCAACAGGAATTATATCATGTATTATCATATTTTTGTAATATAAATCCCTCAAAGCACAAGATTTGGTTAACATATTGGGACCAGAGAGAAAAAAAACACATACCAAACTATCTTGTCATATAAGCAGAAAGGCATGGCTTCTTTACAGCTCTGATTTCCTTTGATAGTCACCAATGAGTGTTTATTTCAGTTCTGGGATGTGGAACTATATTTCTGTGTTTCAAGCTCATATCTACTATATCCCTCACTGTTATCCTTAGTGATTTACTTAACCCCTTCAGACCTCGATTTGGTATAGATGTAACAACAGCATTTCCTCGATGGGGGCATTGTGTGACCACCTCATGTCCAGTACTTAATGCAACAGCAGGCACCAGGTAAGCCCAAATAATATGCTCCCATAACTATTTACTCCAGGCAACTCTCATTTAATATGTTTAGTGATAGAAATGAATCACGTATGTGTGTGTGTATGCGTGTGTTTGTGTGTGTGTTTTTGCAGTGCAAACACTTAAAATTCAAAAGCACTGCAGATACAAAGGCTCTCAGTTTAGATGAAACATCACTTCTAATCTGAGAAATAAGTGGTCTTGTCCTTGAGGTAGAAGGCTGCTTTTGGAAACCAATCAAATATGAAGATTTTAAGCTCTAATGATTAAATTTAGGTCTAATGATTCTAATGATCAAAATAAGCTTGTTATAGAGAAGCAGACCTCAATGTAGACTTGGAATGAGGTATTAGCAAATGAGTCACGGATGGGTGTATTCTATTGTGTTTAGTATTTTGATTAAATCCATCTACTGAAAGTGCTTTATTTTACTCAATGCCTGTTATGTTCAAGCTCTAAATTTTAGGGTCTTTTTTGTCCTCCCCACACCATGTCATTTGTTTCAGATACAAGCATTACTGTGTACACTTGGACTTATTAGACTGTGGGAAAGTTTATTAAGTTCCATCTATGCACAAGTTCCTGCAGTCAAATCTGTTTTTCCTTAACATTCTACTTCCTTAGAAAGACAACCCTAGCCTCCAGAAATCCCCATGCAATTTTCCTTGTGAAAAATAGCATTTAAAATAACCATCTATCTCACTCTGCCATTCATATGGCGTTCATTTCCATTGTTGAGCTTTTCCAAGTCATTCACGTTGCATGAGAAACATGTTTCTATTCTGAAAAATGAGCTCAAAGTAATTTTAGTAAGTTGATAAATGGTGACTTTATGAAGTTGATAACCAGTTTCAAGGATATGAAAATTTAAGTTAATTTATTTTCAATTTAAATTGTCAAGATTTATTAACAGGAATATAATAGTCTAGAAAATTTAATTTTAAAATGGAGATACTATCACTGTATACTTCAAGTCAAATCACAACATTATATAAAGAAGATTGAATTATTATTTTCTAATTAACAAAAAAGGTAGATTAATTTTGAAAATTGATGTCAATCTCACTGAAATTTAATATAGCAGAGGTGGCAGAGTGAGTATCTATTTGGTCATCAGTGAAATGGATAGTTTTCTTCACTGAACACCACCAAGTGTCCCAGGACATAATGTCATTAAATCTCTGAAACATCATGATAAACTAAATTAGAAGAAAGAGTTGGTAATCATTGTAGTGGTCACGGATGTTCTTCATTTAGGTAGCTAGGTACGCTGATTAAGTCCAGAGGGAAACTGCATTATTTCACATGGTATTTTATGTAAAACCCTAGATGCTCTCCAGATGTAACATTTCATTTTCCTATAAAATGAACCATGTCATTTAACTCAAACTTAGAACTTTAATGACTTCATAACAACATCCCAATCCCAGCTTACCTTTCCTTTAGTAACATTACGCTAGTCATCCTAAGTGGTATTTAGTCTGTTTGATAAAAATGATCAGTGACTCCTCACTACTTTAAGACCAAGCATGTAATCCTTGACTTAAATTTCTAAGCCTTCCCTAGTCTGGCTAAATCAGGATTTCAAGCTTGTTCTCCCCAAATTTTCCTTTAGAACCCTCATTTTATTCCAGGTAAGCAGGTCTGTTGGATTTCACCCAAATTTCTTCACACTTTCTGTGTGATGAGCTAAAAGGCACTTGGATGCATGAGGCAGAATTGCAGTGCCGGTCATGCATAGTGAGAGACAGATGTTGTTAAAAGGTAGTGTTCTCAGGCCCATTCCAGAGCAGTGAAATCAGGACATCTTAGCACAGGACTCCCAAATATTTTGTCAAGTATTTGGTGAGCCTCAGTGCCTTTAGAGTGTGGCTCCTTTAGAGTGTTGTCTCACCTTCCCGGCCACCTGCTGCGGCATCGCCTAGCCTGTCCACCACCTGGGGTTCTTGTAGGTAGACTTCAGAACTACGGTTTCATCTCACTTCCTTCAGAGAGCATTTTTGTTGATATGGAAAGACTCCTTTAAATGTTCTTTCCTTTCATAGTGATTATTATTAATTTTCCCCAAACAAAAAAGTTATATGGCTCTATTCCTGTGGCCTCACAGAAAACTCTCTTTAACAGAAGATGTTAAAGGATGTTCTTCTTTTGATCCATATGTTAGAGATTTTACACCAGACTTTAATATACAAGATATAATCCAAATGTGTAGTGAATGTCTGAACTGTAAAAATGTATCATAGTAAAAGACATATCGTGATTATTTTCAGTTAAAATATTCCCCTTCACTTCTAACACACTCAGGCATTGTTTTTGCCTTTTTCTGAAGAAATTTTAGAAGTCCTCTTTTGTGTCTTAATGAGATATGATCAAAAATACAGTTGCTGAATCTCATCTGACAGAAAGACTACATCCTAAAAACTTTATAGTGTTGTCCTCATCCATTTTATTTACTCAGTCTATCACTGTGCAATTTATTCAGGCTCTTCCCAAACACAAAATGACAATTAAAAGTAAATATTTTAAATAAATTCAGGCAACCAAGAAAGTCCAACTGAAGACATTCATAAAAGAAAACTTTCAGAACTGCTTCAGAAAGTGGCAAAAACAGTGAGATAAGTATGACTGAAGTGAGGGGCAGTATTTTGCAAAGGATCAATGGCAATGTGTCTTTTTAAAATTAATTTTATTGGGCCAGGGATTCAGCTCAATGGTTTCAGTGTTTACCTGGCAAGCGCAAGGTCCGGAGTTTGATCCTCAGTAATCACATACCACAGTGCCAGGTGTGGTGACTCACATCCATCAGCAATCAGTACAATATACAACAATGCTGGGAATAGTGACTCACACCTGTAATCCCAGCACTTTGGAGGCAGAGGCAGGAGGATTACTTTGAGTTCATAGCTTTCCTGGGCTACATAGTGAGCTCAGAGCCAGGTTGAACTACAAAGCTAGACCCTGTCTCAAAATAATAAAATAAAATAAGTAAAACTGATTTTATTGGTACATTTTATGTATACATTATGATCACATTCAACATTGAAAATGTATACCAGTACATGAGACATCTTAATTCTCACTTTCCCCTTTTCCCTGCCCTTGCCACAACCTCTTCTCCTCTACATACATAAACTTTGTTTTCTTCTTTTAACCATCAATTTGTTCCCCATTTTTACGTACTTCTACCCATTCTTTCTCTCTTTTCCTTTTGAACATTATTTTCCTATTTCACATTACCTATCATACATTTTAGAACTCATTTACACCTATAGTTTCTCATACCAGAGAAATGATATGGTGTTTACACATCTGTGTCCTGTTTGTTTCACTTGTTAATATGTCCTCAAGGTACATTCATTTGAATATAAATAACTCAAATTTATCATTCTTTGTGGAAGAATAATATTCCATTTGATTTTTAAAAAATCATATCTCCCTTATCCACTCTCCTGTTGATGGGTATTTGGGTTGTTTCCAAGATTTAGTTATCACAAGGTAGAAGGCTGCTTTTGGAAACCAATCAAATATGAAGATTTTAAGCTCTAATAATTAAATTTAAGTCTAATGATTCTAATGATCAAAACAAGCTTGTTATAGAGAAGCAAACCTCAATGTAGACTTGGAATGACATATAGCAAATGAGTCACGGATGGGTGTATTCTACTGTGGATTTATGTGTGGACTTAGTATAGCTTTGTGAAGTGAGAGAGAATCTCAGTGTTGTTTTCATCTGCATCTCTCAAATGACCAGTGATGTTGAGAATTTCTTTTGTCTTTTAGTGGCAATTTAATCCCTACATTTTTGTAAAATAGTCCCTGATTCTTTTATAAACTTCAAGCATGTCTACTAAAGATGTTGAAATGCCCTAAGAATGGTAACAGATGCACAATCATACAGTGCTCTTCACATTCTAAATCCATATACTGAAAGTGCATTGTTTTACTCAACGCTTGTTACGTTCAAGCTCTAAATTTTAGAGTTTTTTATGTCCTCACCATACATGTCATTTGTTTCCGATACAAACATTACTGTGTACACCTGGACTTATTACTAGCAGCTATAAACATGGGTGCACATATTTCGCTGTGATATGACTCTTCTAATTCTTTCATGTATATACCTAACATGGAAATAGCAGGATCACATGGGACCTCGAATCCTGTTTTTGAGGAATCTCCTCACTGATCTTCACAGTAGTTGCACCAGTCTATATTTCCAGCAACAGTGGAGAAGGGTTCCTTTCTCCCCACAACCAGCATTTGTTGTTATTTGATTTTGAGATAGCAGCCATTCTTTGTGAAGTGAGGTAGAATCTCAATGTTGTTTTCCTCTGCATCTCTCAAATGACCAGTGAGATTGAACATTTCTTACTGCTTTTACTTCTTCCTCTGAAAAGTGTCTGTTCATTTCAGATGCCCATATTTGAACTGGGTATTTAAAAGTGACCACATGCACTCACACTCCAGGTAAGGCTTGTATCTTCATTTCCCCTTACAGCCTCTGAGGGCCTTAGGTGGGGACTTTCTGAGGTGACTTGATACAGAGTGTACGATGCAGGAATCAAGGATGTGATTCTGGGACTGACTCATGGTGTGATGCTAGGATTAAGGCTGTACCATGCTGGGTGTAAGTGCCACCTGCCCTAAGGGTGGATAGCTTAGATAGGATAGAAGGGACCAAAGGAGAAGAACTGCACTTGCTGCTTGCTTTCTGCTACTTCCCTGCTTTGTTGCCTACCTTCCCCCTGCCCACCATGAACTGTTTCTCCTGTGTGATGCCCCTCTGCCATGCCACCCAGCCTGGAGCTAGCCAACTACAAATTCAAATCTCTACAATACAGATGTACCAGGATGGCCCCCGCCACATATTACAACATTTTTCTAAGTGTTTGATTTCTGGACTCGTTAGGATAAAATAGGTTGTTTTAAAAGACTGTCGGTTCATTGAAATCAACTCTTCAAATGAAGTGAATTTTAATAATACCATGATAAATTTGCTTGCTGATTTGTGAAAGAAATATTTTTCTAGAAAAAAAATTTAGAAGTCTTAAAGTAGTTTGGGTTGGTTGATTTAAAGACTATAAAACCATATACAACAAACACAAAAGTCGTTGGATTTATGTGTGGACTTAGTATAGCTTTGTGAAGTGAGATAGAATCTCAGTGTTGTTTTCATCTGCATCTCTCAAATGACCAGTGATGTTGAGAATTTCTTTTGTCTTTTAGTGGCAATTTAATCCCTACATTTTTGTAAAATAGTCCCTGATTCTTTTATAAACTTCAAGCATGTCTACTAAAGATGTTGAAATGCCCTAAGAATGGTAACAGATGCACAATCATACAGTGCTCTTCACATTCTAAATACATTTATTTTTAATAAATATTTATTAGTAAATAAATGAGTTAAAGAAACTGACTTAGTGCCCTTTACTTTCCACTGGCTGACTCAATATAGCTATGGTTTAATATTTCATTAATTTCACTTTCTATTAGTGAAATCTATATTATATTTTTAAATAAAATCTTATTTTAAAATAATTTTAAAACATTGAAAAGTTAATAAGACAATTCAGAGAATATTCACATATTCTTTACCTAGTTTCCCCTAATTGGAACACCTTCAGTAACCACAGCCTTTGTGTCAGAAATTGACTTTGGCAAATTACACTGCTACCTAATCTTCCTTCATGTTTTTTTTTTAATCCAGAATCCAATTCAGGATATCAGACTTTATCAAGCAGTGGTATTTCCTCCAGTTGGAGTCAGTGTGTCAGTCTTAATTTTTCATGATCCTGATACTTTCAAAAAGTCAGGCACTTTGCAGACTGTCTCCCATTTGGCTCTGAGCAGTGTTTTACTCATAATTGCACTGTATTTGTGGGTTTTGGAAGGAAACTCAAAGATAAACATACTTCTCATTACATATATTATAGGGAGTACATGATATCAGCATAATATTGGTAATGTTAATCTCAGTCACTTGCTTAATGAAGTGTTTGCCAGATTTTTCCACCACAAAGTTACTGTCTTTCCCTTTCTATGTTCTCTGGAAATGAATCCATTCATCCATTTCATACTCAGGAGTATGAATATTAAGTTCCATCCTTGGAGGATGTAGTACATAATGCAGTATTTGGAAATCTGTAAGAAAAATGTATTCCACTTCATTTATTTACTGCAATAAAATTTATTTATATCAGTAGGAACCCCTGGGTTATAATATAATAGTATTGTTATTTTGTTGCTCAAACTGATCCAGATTTGACCATCTGAGCTTGTTGCTTAGTTTCTGTGTCCACTTGTGATAATCCCATCAACTTCTTTTTGAGTTATTCCTCAGTCTCTAGTGTTACAGGATACTGCTGGTTCAACATATTGTCTCTGCTTTGGTCCTTGAATCATCTTTGTGTTCAAATAACTATTAGCTTTTGAAATAAAGTAAGTGACTTAAACAACATTTAAAACAATAGAAAAACTAAAGAAAGCAGCAGAAGTTTATAAAGGTAGACATAGAAACCAAATGAGAGAAAAGAAAAATCTTGGAATTAATAAATAAATCTAAAAGCCAGTTCTTTTTAAAATATCCATGTTATTTGTTGAAATTCTTTGTGGAAATAAAGTGTATTTTGGACAACCATCAACAAAATCACTAGCTGATCTACCCACATGAAAGTAAGAAGATGCAAATACACAAAATTAGAAATGACAAGAGGAAAATAATCATCACAACAAAACCATTTTTCAGAGATGAGACTAATTTGTACAATCTATACAGATCAATTTGAAAGCCTAGATGAAATGGAAAATTTCCTAGAAAAAATACAACTTGTCAAGATTGAGCTCAGTGGAGACAGAAAATGTAAACACATCAGCTATTCTGTAAAAACTAGAAAAAGAAAAAAATCTCCTACCCATAAGATACACGATATACCACATCTGGATGGTTTCCTAGAGGAATTCTACAAACTCATTCAAAATTAGACACTTCCAATACTATTTAATGATTTTAAATTATAGTAAAGGAAGGAAGAATATCAAATTCATGTATGAAAAATGTCCTGAGGTCACATGTATTACACACATCTTTTGCAGCATATAGTTTTGATCTGACAATATTTATTGGATAATCTATGCACTAGGGTGTGTAAACTTTAAATTCTTTTATAATGCCTACTTTTGTATTTAGTTGATCTGTATAGTAATTTATTCAATCTTTCCCATATTTTTGTCATTCAGGTTGTTTCCAGCTTTATTTTTCCCCTACAAATAATGCTTTGTTAAACATACTTGAATATATATATTTGGGGGATATATATTTTGGTAAGACTTAGAATTAGGTCAGGGAGATAGGGAATAAAAAATTATCTGTGTAGATAAGCTTAACAAAAAATTCAATTTAAAAGCATCTGCTTTTAAATAAGTTATATGTTATTGCTATTCAAAATAGTTTTTATAGTCCATGAATATAATAAACCTTATGCAAAAACTTTCGTGCAAAATTACAGGTACTTTGAGAATGCAATTAATATAATTCCTTAACAATATTTTCCTCAGCGAAGCTTTCCTTTACTTAAAATTATCAGTGATCACTTTTCCAAAAAAGTAGAATGGCAACCATATACATCTCCCTCTTAAATTATTTTCATCAATTAAATTCAAACCTAGAAAAGAAACACCTCAGTGTATATTTCATTTTATTGTCTATTCCCTATAAGAACCAGGCAAGAAGAACCATTCAGTGATATTTTAAGACTCTGATTTAATAAGCAGTTAGAATGGTACCTTGATTCACAAACAATTCTCGCTCTGACGCTGGTTGCAAACCAAACTAGAGCAGAACTAAATCAAATTTCTGCATAAGATCAACATTGAACCAAACCACTGAAGTGGATTCAGTTCTCTTCCAAGTCAGTTTGTGACCAGAATCCCAGAAAGAATCAAGTTCCTGAACTGAGGTGCCACTGTACTACCTGAGTCATTACAAAGTGACCCTCTTTCATTATTAATTAGACTGTATTAATAAGTCCTCTGGCATTTCAAATCATTAAAATGTTGTTTTATTGTGTTATGATATTCATGTTAATAATGAAAACCTTACCTTGACCTTAAATGGGAAATTGTTGTGCATCTGAAAAATTAAGTATTCCACTTTATTTAATAATGTAAATAGTTGATTTAATATGATGCATGCATATATATGTACACTATGGATGTGCAGATGTCTATTTGCTGTAATTAACAGATAAACAGAGGAAATATGCTATATTATTCAACCTGAAGTTAATTTTCTTCTCTTCTCCAGCCCTCACATATTGTTTAACTAGAACGTTGTGTCTCTTGCTATTATCCCTCTTTTCTGACTCATTCTTAAGACAGTTCAGGGTACAGACTATCTTGAGTAAACAGTGTTATTGCTCAAGTGGCTTAGTGGCTTAGAGGAAAATAATTGTGCTTTAGTTGCTCAGAGGAAAATGCAGTGGTCTCCTATCTATGAGCTGCACCTAGCACATATGTGGCCTGGAGTCCACATGTCCAGAGCTGATGGTCACTCTTGGCTGCCATATTCTGTTGTGGATGAAGTTGAGGTCTCTTATTCCCAAAGGAGAATAGATTATCTGACCTTTTTTGATTCAAGTTCCTCTCAGTTTCTCCACACTTCCCACATACACTGAGTCTGTCAGTCTTTTCAGGTCATGGTGGGCCTTTGGAAGCTGTCTTGTGAGACTCCAAACCACGTAGGAAATAGGTAGCTCAGGTGCCCAACCAGGCCCTCCCACTGACGGCTGCCTGTTCTTCCAGTTTAGTCAGATCAAGATGAATCTCTGTGCAATGATTTCCTGATGACCAGACTGAGCCACTGAACATGAACAGCTAGTCTCTCAGTGCCTCTCACCTGCCTCAGTGTACCCAACACACACCCAGAGATGGCCAGTCATGATGCACATGGAATCCTTTCTATCCTGTGTCTCTCATTTGTCAGCATCCAGGATCGATCTTGTTTTAAAGGTCAAGACCAGAACACATAAAGAGAAAAACACAATCAATATTTTTACTGCAAATCATTGCTTATATATGAATTAAACACATTGTATTTCTTCCCAATGATTTTTTACTTCTTCCCTGCCAGAAAAATAAGTTTAATATAAAAACTTCACCAATAAAGCTATATACATC
>PVIR01010776.1:0-49146 GCA_004026965.1 Petromus typicus | reverse complement strand
AGATTGCAAATTAAGGCTAATGATTAGCCTTGTAAGAGTATAAGCCTGGAGCTGTTGGAACAATTCTAAAAATGACCAGAAAATCGACATTTTAGACTTTTTAAGCCACATATGGTCTCTATCACATATCTCATTTGTTTTGTTTTGTAACCCTTTAAGATTCTCGAATGCATGTTTAGCTCGAGAGCCAGGGCTGATCATAGGTTGCTGGTTGACTAGTTCATCAACACCTACTCCAAGTGATTAAGACCTTGGCTGAAGTGTCAAAGCATCATCTTATAATTACAAATCATTATAGAGAAACTCGTTCCAGGCTCAGCGATTCTTTGTTGGTTTGTTTTGTACTGTGTGCAACTTATGCACAAGCATTTGATCTAGAAGACTAGATGTAGGCATTTTAATTGGTGGATTTAAGAATATAACATTTAGCACTTATGCTCAACTCTCAAATTCCTACATGTACTGTATGTGAGCATTTATTGAAAAATGAATTTGTGGTTGTGGTGGAGAGAGCAAAAGTCTGGATAAATTTCCCATAGGACCTTAGCTTTCCCATATTGCTACCTGGTGAAAAGGTCCTACATAAAACACTTGAGAAATTCACTTTGCTTTACCATAAAATACCATGTAAATGAACTGCATGTCTAGAATTTTTCTTTAGCATGCATTTAAGGGCAATGACTAATTCTACAAAAACTGAGACTTTAAATAATTTAACGTATTTTTTTTTTTTTTTTTTTTGAGACAGGGTCTCGCTTTGTGGTTCAGGCTGGCCCTGAGCTCAGCCTCAAACTCAAATCACAATCCTCCTGCCTCTGCCTCCCGAGTGCTGGGATTCCAGGCGTGAGCCACCACGCCCGGCACTGTGGTATGTGGTACTGGTTGCTGCTGGGTGTGGGTCTCCACACCCAGTATTGTTATGTGGTTACCGGGGAATCGAACCCGGGCCCTTGCGCTTGCGAGACAGGCGCCGGAACCACTGAGCTAACTCCCCGGCCAATTTAACGTATTTTTAATAATTTTGTCAGCAGATGTTTGCCATACATGAGGTTTGGATTCCTCTGTGGAGTTGACATGTGTATCCAACATCTTAATCCTTTTCCATTCTCTTTCTACACCTCCCTCCACCTCCCTCATCTCCTCATTTGAGAAAGATCTATCTCTCTACTTCCTATTATCTGTATTTTGTTTTTCTCTTCAGTCATGATTTGGGTTTCTCATATAAGGGAAATCATGTAATATTTAAGCTTATGTGTCTGATTTATTTCACGTTATACTATAGGTAAAATATTACTTTTAATCTTCAACCTGATATGATATGGATTATCCCTGCCTTATCCAAAGCAGTAGGTCTGAAAAGTCAAATCCCCTCTCTCTGTGAGAAGGGCTTTCTTTAAATAACATTCTGATGAAGTAGAGATTATTTTTAAAACGTCAAAATATATCATTCAGCTCACCTTCCCTGCCGCTATTGTCAACACAGAGTATGTTTAATGGCTGTGCTTTGGGGCTGCATTCCTTTGAAATCTGCAGCATTTCGGTCTCTTCTGCAGCGCCCGACCCTCGCGGGTTCCGCGTACCTTCTTTACCCAGGGTTCCCTCTCCCACTGTCTGGGGATGGGCCGCTTACAGGACAAGTCTGAATATGAAACAGAAGTTCACGGCTTGACGAGGGGAAGAGGATTTGCCTTCAGGCAGGTTGTTATTTTAAATGCAGTGCCAAAGATATTATTTCATTTTACAGCAATACTTAAGCTCTAACATTTTGTCTGAAAACAAAAAAGATCTTGGTCTGATAGCCGCAGGGTGGATCCCTACCAACAGCTCAAATGCAAGGCTACTCAGCCCCAGCCAGAGGCAATGCAGGACCAAGGGTATGAATCTAATGGGGAGTCTTTACCTGAGAAGTGTCATAAGATTCATTTAGCTCAGGCAAAGAACCCTAAGGATGAATATTTAGTTGGTGGTCTATCCAGGATCTTTGCTTTTTTCAACAAAGGTTATTTTGTACCAACCATATATATGCGGGGGATGGTTTTTGGCCCCAAGGTTATTAAAATGAAAAAGATGGTTCATGCTCTCAAATATCTCAGAATCTTCTTTTATTGGCTGTTTTAAAAACATTTTTCCCAAATCATATCTTTACAGTTATAAAGTGGTCCAAGATCCTAAAGTGTGTATGTGTGTGTGATATATTTCAAATCTTCCAAATATCATGGTTTTGCAAATAATAGAACTTACTGTTTGTTTCTCAATCATTAGTGAAGTTGACTGTTTCCTTTACTAACCAGAATCTGACTTGTAAAATCCGCTCAACTGTATGAAACATTCCCTGTGTCAGTCCATAGGGCCCCCTGTTAGAGGGGACCTGTACTTTCTTCTCTGACTCCGAGTTTTAGGATCCAAAAGATATTTACAAACATATTTATTTTCTTATCCTGCCATTTATCGGTGGTGCAGTGTAAATTACATGATACTCTACATAATCAGAATGAGCACTTATGTATTTACTAGGGAAATAGGAAGAGCACATTTTGTGAGTGTACAGTTGGCCTCATTCTTCTTACACTGCAGGCATATCAGCCAAGATCTCCAATTTCCAACCGGTCTCTCTGTAAACTTCCATGTCCCGATGATCACATGTCAGAGTGTTTCTGAAGGCCTTAGATTTCTGATGTTTTGTTGGTTGTCTCAAATTGTATTTTACTGACCAAAGTGAGACAATGATATAAAATTCATATTATCTTGAAAAGTAATCATCTTTGAATGCTCAAAATTTGTTAGCCATGATCCACAAAGCATTAAATAAAATCTTCATTGTACATTGTAAACTCTTAGTAAAAGAGGATAATTTCAGCTATGAATGCTTTTTAATCATTGCATATGAGTGGAATATACATGAGAGAGAAAAGATCAGTCCCTGTTAGAGGGCTGTAAGCTCTGTGAGGGAAAGGAGAATTTTTGTCACTTTTGCTACAAATTCAGTATCTAGCATTATATTCAGCACACAGTGGGAACAAAGTAACACCCTCATGGATTATTAAGTAAAACAATGATCGAAGATATTTTGACTCAAGTAAAAACTTGGATAGAGTTCTTCACTGAATTTTAAGTTCCTAGTGTGAAATATGGATGTTCAATGGAAGGAGAATACATTTCCTAGAGCTATTACCTTTTAAAATTGTAGCCCTACATTAAGGCAAAATAAGTAAAAAGAAAAAAACTGAAACTAATCAGAAAATGTCAAACACTCTCCTTTTAAAAATATTTTGGTAGAAAGCTTAGACTGAAAGTGATAGCCTCACTTTTAATATCATCTACTATCATTCTTCTTTCTCATGGAATCATTCATTATTTACCATGTATTACGTTGGATTCTGCTTGCACCTGGGATGGTCAGTGTCATTATCTCTCAACTGTCTTCATAAATTTGGCTACAACTCAAAGTCCTCTAGCCTATGATTGGTCAAATCAATTCAATTCTTGCAGTTTTCGGACTGCTGTCCTCTTTACAAGATAATTAAAAACCGCCTACTCTGTTGCAGCCTACTTTGACATCTATATGTGGAATCTTTCTTTAACTCAGCCAAATTTGGCTTGTAATGTAGTCCTTTCACCAGCTTCCTCAAAACTCCTCACACATTTAACCTCTGGCGAACAGAAACGACTTCACTGGCAAGTCAAACAGTATTAGAAGGTAGCCCTTTCTCGTCTTGCAGTCCCCCTGCCCTGAACTTTTCTTTGAAACTTATTTATTTCTCCTTCCCTTCCTCAGAATTTCTTCCACCCACAGTCCCTGGAGCTTCTTATCAACTGAACAGAACAGCTTCCTCTTCCTCCCTTTTCCTTTCTAACACTCAAGAGGGAACGCCCATCCATGCATTTTCTCAGGGATACTTAGATTCGTTTCTCAGAAAAAATTGGTGTCAGTTGTTAAAGTCATTGTACTCTCAGCCTTGTGCGTCTACACTTCAGGCTTTATTTGAATTTCTTGTATGCCAGTTCCTGAGGTTTTATAGAAAGCATCTTAACAATATCTCAAATGGATATAACACTTAGATTCCAACAGTGTTTTTTAATTTGCTGCCTCTTTTGGTCATTCGAGTAAACTATGTAGTAGCCAAAAGATACCCTACTTTAAGTAAATAGTAACTACTCAAACAAGCCAAGTGATTTTTTTAAAGGTCATATGATTTATCAATAGCAGAACAGATAGTAGAAACTTGGCTTTGCATTTCACATGTATCCCATTCTCTTAACAGCAGGCTGAACAGTGTTAGCTGGACAAATACTTAACCACAGTCAATCCAAATACATTGACAGGAATATAACTGTAGTAATTAATAACAAAGTTTAATTTTTTCATTCTCTTTTTAACTTCCTTTAGTATAAATAATAGATACTTGACTATATCAATATTCAAATCTGTACACATGGCACAAAAGAAACACATGAAACTGAAACCACTTTCAGATTTATTTTCAGTGGCATCTAGTAAGGAGACGAGTCTAGATGTGGTCAGCTGAATCGAGTCTCTACAGTATGTAGAGATTGATAGATTTTTAGATATTGGCACACGCACGCTTATAGCTATTGACATAGCTTAATTCTTTTCAAGAACATTCCAACTAATATTGGCATTCTGTTTTATCCGTTGACACTCAACATGATGTACTGTGGAAGACTTTAAGACTTGTAGTGTTTGACTAGGCTTTACAGTCATTAATGTTTAATCACTTACATTTCCAAAAGCATTGTGCTTCTATTTTTTATGTGGCTTGTTTATCTATGTAAAGTAAATCAACAGTGCCTCTCTGATAGTCTCTGAGTACATTTATAATCAGTCCCATTTGGTGATCAGTGATGAATATGGATACAACTGCTATTTGGAATTAGTTTATCATCCTATTCAGATTCTGAATTCAATTTCCCTTTCACAACAATTATAATAAAAGTAAATACCAGCCAAACTTTCAAAACCTATGAACATATTAAGGAAAGGCAATGATAATATTATCTTTTTTTAAAGATAATTTAAGATGCCGTGTGATTGCATCCAGAATTTCTGTGCTGTAAAGAAGAAAAATGGTTGCATTAAAAATTCTTTTTGATGCAAGGGAAATTTTAGTCACTGAAAGAGTCAAAACTTTGTAATATCCATCCTTACAGACAAGAGCAGGTCCCTCCCAGGAACGGTTACTCCAAGTAAACAATGGAAAGATCTTGAACCACAGCTTGATATACACTTCTGCAGTGAAAGCATGCCGCTGGATCACCTTGCCAGTGCCCTGGTGAGAGGTGAAGTAGACTTGGCTACAACTGGAGGAAAATGGGGACACAAAGTGCCCAGTTCAAGTGGAGCAAATGGCCAGTGGACACATTTGTAGAATTTTAACAGGCTCCTGGCATTTATATTTATTCTTTGTTCGCATTTGGGCTTTGACAGAAATACTGAAGTGATACAGCAAATCCTCTTCGGATATGGAGGAGCTGCAATTGTAAAGGAAAGCACAGTGTATTACTTAAGAACATTTATTAAACTTCTTCAAATTATTTTTTTTTAAAATTGGCTTTAGAAGAAACCAAGAAACAGTTGAAAACTATTCATAGAGCAAATAAAAGTGTCATTTCCTTTTTACAGCTCTACAAATGGAAAAATATGGTTCTATTATTTCTTTTCATGAAACTGGCCTGAAGTACGAAGCAGCAAGCCATCGCCAGGTCGGCAGACACTCAGTTACACTTTATTGCCATCAGCGTCCCACATCCCAGCAGCTGTCACATTCTCCCTTCACCTTTCACTGTCCACAAGAAAAGGACGCTCACACACTCCTTTTACATGTGTGAAGTCTGAAATCTTGCTCTTTCCTGCACCGGGGAGACTAAATATCATCTTTTATTAGCATGAAATTCATGGTCTCAGAAGATGGCAGGAAGATAATGGCAAGAGCCAGAGCTGCAGAAAATTGTGTGTTTTGTGATTTTTAAGAGAGTAAAATCAATCTGAAGCCAAAGGGTCTGTGTGCTGGCTGAAAGGGTGGCCAGGACTGGCTGCTTATAGAGACAGGGACAGCTGGATCTGCTGTCCTCACCAGACTTGCTAGGCATCTTGTTCCATCTTTGTCTTTGTGCGCAGCAACTTCCCCTTAATGCACAGAGCTGCCGGAAGTCGGGGAGGCCAAGGAAAAGTAGAAGGTCCATGTTGAGGGCCATTCTCTGGACCCTAAGACCAGTTTTCCAGAGACATTTTAAAAGACAGTGGCCCACTCCATGCATTTAGCACTTTGCCCTGGACATTCCTCAGGTACACCCTGACGCAGTCATGAATTTCACTTTTCTACATACTTCCTCAGTGTTGATGAGTCTCACATCTGTAGCTATCAGCACTCTGGAGAGGAGAACAGTAACTCAGGTTGTCAGGCTGGCATAGGGCTCAGCTGGACCCAGGTCATCAATGAGCCTCATTTTATGAAATCACAGTACTGACTCTATAATGGATACCAGTCATGTATTGAAACACAGGATTAATTTGTATTTCACCGTGAATTTGTTAGAAAGAGCAACAATCATTTGAAGTACTAGAACATGCCCAGGTAATTAAAATAGTGAAAGAATTATCATAAGAAATTTTGTCTGACTACGGATCCAGTTGTGGAAGATTTCTCTCTATTATGAAGGGAACTCTAATTTAGTAAAATTCCTCCATTTAGGAGAATAATTCCCTAAGGAAACAATTTATAGAACAGCAAGTTATGACTGTTTTGCTAATTACTCATCAATATTGATAATAAGCAATTTTTTAATATACTCATTTGTTTAGCTACTATGCTGAATATGAGATCTCCTGGCTGATTTAATTTTTTTGATTTATTATAAGGTAAATTAAGTATTATTTTGCTAGCTGATTATTTGTACATTTTATTTTATTCAGATTTTATTTTGTATCATTTACTTTTTCCTTTTTCACAGAAGCATTAAGAGTAATGGTTATTACTTTGAAAGAGGTCTCAGTGCATTTATTAAGGATATTGACCTCTTGTTGTACTTTCTGGAAGTTTTATTACTATTATATTTTAACAGTGCACTGCACACATGTTAACTAAACTATGATGTGTTGGAGTCATGCTCAACACGTCACTCAGGCAGAAATTGTCCAGGTTTTTTTTCACCCATATTGGCATTATATACGTATTCCACAGTTTTATTTTTATGCTATTTTTATTGGATATATAATTAAGTAGCATTTAAATAGGTTTTCAAGCATTTTTGTTAATATGGGATGATCTATTTCTTTTTTAAAGTTTGAAGAACTACTTGGAAAATGATTTTGCCCCTGGGATCATTGCAGGATAGAACTGCTCTGTGTGGAGAGATTCCAGGAGCTTAGGACATTCCGTGTTTTGTGGCTTCTTTTGGCCACTATTCACTTCTGCTTTCAATACTGATGGCTTCCTGGTGCTATAAACCTGGATTCTTTCAGTTATCTTTGACTTTCATTTTTGGAGGAAGAAAAGACATACTATATCATGTTACATCCATCCGTTAATAACAAAAAATTCCTCCAAAACCTAAAGTCAGGCACCCCAAATTTTTATTGTTTATTTTTATTTGTTTATTTTATTGTTCCAGAAGGGGCTCAGTGGGTTGCTGGCCTTTCATTTACATGTGTTTTTGTCAAGGGTCCAGGCTGGAGAGTCAAGGTCTATGGTGGTTTTTCCTCATTTGTCTGGTGTTTTGGTTATGCTTGGCTTTCCTTTATTTATTTTTTTTACAATATTATATTTATTATTCAACTTTTTATTGGTACATTATGAATATACATCATCGTCACATTCAACATTGAGAGTTTGTATCAGAATACGACATGACTTGATTCTCATTTTTTCCCTTCCCCAACCACCCTGCATCCCCCACCCCCTCTATACGTAAGCTTTGTTTCCTTTTTTAAAATTACTGTTGCATTCACATTCTTTTTCCCCCACGTATAGAAGTTAGTATAGATATTACTCAAAACAATAAAAAGTTCCATTTTCTCTAATTCCATTATTAGACATCCTTTATTTTTAAAAATTGTTGTGGGGCTCTGGGACTTCTCTGTTTGCCTCTCTATCTATATTTATCATCTATCTATGATCAATCTGTGGGGTTTTTTTTTCTTCTTCTTATGACACTTAGGGTGACTTCTCTTCTAACGATAGCGTCAAGAAGACAGTGAGCAAAAGCTTTCAGGACAACCAACACTACAACCAGATAGAAATGCTTTCTGCTGCTTCCAATTGATGGGTGGCCATAGTCAAGAGCCAGCTCAGTCTCCAGGTGTCAGAGAACTAGGAAAGTGCCAGTGTCCTTGCTGAAGAATGTGTGGGATGGGAATTATAGTTGGCGTCACGTTTCAAAAATATTTTTTCACAGATACTATTAATTTTTGTTCCTAATTCACGTGAGGCTGGTGTGTGTGTGTGTGTGTGTGTGTGTGTGTGTGTGAGAGAGAGAGAGAGAGAGAGAGAGAGAGCTCTTAGGGAAGGCAGGTACCTTTTACTCAGACTTAGTCCTGGAGGTGATCATCATTATCTCTCAACTTGATTGTGAAAATATTCTCTGAACTTGTCCTGGTACTTTCACTTTGAGATGCTATTTTCAGTTTTAGTGATTGTACACAAAACCATTATCATGTTATAGGAATCCCTTATCTTTGCAAAGCTCTCTCACATTCATAATCAAATTCATTCAGCAACGCTGTGGATGGTGCTCACATTGATCACTCCCCATCTTACATACTTCTCTAGATATTCTGCTTCTTGCTGTTCCTGAAATCATCCAGATCCATTTCCAGTTAGGCTATTTCTTCCTCCTACAATACTTTTCTTCTAGATTCTACTTCATGGTTCATTCTGTCATTTCAGCTCAAATGTAAAATTTGTTAAGAGAGTTTTAAAAAGGATCTGTTCATGTACTTTACTTCATTTCCACAAAACTTCTATTTATTCAACAATACTTAAATAATCCATAATACATATTGATGTATGTATCTCTATTATTTGCTGTGTTGATTCTAGCTAAAATATTTGTTGAATTAATAAATTTGTAAGTACATATAAAATGATAAAACTAAATTTTGTATGAGTTTTTTCATTTTCTAATCTTGAATTTCAAATCTTACTCACTGGAGAGGATAAAAGCATAATAATGAATGAACAAGAAGCGCAACTCTCCTAAGTGTACATTTATCTTCATTTCCAGAAATTCAGCCAGCTATATGTAATGTAATAATTAAATATACAGTGAGATATACTACATATAGTAATGAAGCTATAGTCATCATACCAAAATTATTAATAATTCACAAATATCCACTTGATATGATCACCACGGCCACTCGAAGCAAATGATTCTTTCATTCTTCATGTACTTAAGTCTTACCTTAGTTCCAAGTTCTGACTATTATCTGTATACTCGATGAAAGATATTATTGATTATGCAATGGTACTCTATCTGTTGTTCCTATTGAAAAACAGCTCTACCTCTCCCATTTCTTATTGATAGAAGCTATGTTTGCCAATTAATTTCCCAGAAGCAAACTGTGATCTCACACTTAACATTGGCTTCTGAGGCTACTCAAATTCTTGCTTGAACTAACTCTTTATGATTGTCTTTTTCAGCTCATTAAATAGAAATTGATTTTCTGGACATTTAGATAATGGAAAAATGGCTCAATTTTCTGAGAGTTTTACCCTTTATCTTTATGTGTGATTGTGAGATGTTGTGGGTAAAATATTGATGGGAACACCTCTCTGTCTCTTGACGAACACACACAGTGGTTCTGTGTTTTTCTTTTTATCAGATAATGAATGCTATTACTATTCTATTCTGTGAATTCTATCTTCTTTAAACTCTGTTTATTGCCTTTATTATTCATTTGATACTTCATTATCTTGTGTTAAATATCTTTCTCATGTATCATTTGAACTAGTTAGTTCCTTCAGGGCAGAAGCTTTATTCTTCTTAATTGGCAGCCCCTATGCCAGTACAGTGTCTATGACAGTATTTAACATAAGCTATGTGGTGAAGTTGTGAAAAATTTTGTGTACCTATTGTTCTTCTATAAATGCTACTAATATATTATTATTGGCAATATTATATACTTATTTTAAGATACTTTACCCAAATTTGACATTGATTTGTGACTCTGCATCATTTTATAGTTGGAGAAACTATCTCAAAGAGGCCAATACTGCTCATCACTGGCTCATCTTGGTGAAGCTCTGACTTGAATGCAAAGTGGCAGATGGCTTCATGAAGTAGACGTCCAGACCATTTCCCTGGCACTTGAACCCTGTATGAGAGACAGAGGGGGGGGGAGAGAATGAATTAGAGAGAGAGAAGGAGAATCAGAGAGAGAGAGAAACAGACAGAGACAGAAGAGGGAAGGAGGGAGGGGGGAGATGAGAATTGTTATTCTGTGATGCAGTATGTGTATTTATGTTGATCAGAACTGTGATCTTTCTTCATTTTTCTGGTCTTTCACATGAAACAGAAAACATTGTTTATTTTTTTCTGAGAAAGGAATAGCAGGTCAAGATCCAAACAGTGTGTGATAAAAACATTCATAGCAACTGATTTGAAGATTTAGTCTTTCTCCTAAACCTGCGTGATCAGATAGTGAGAGGGTAGTTTATGGTAGGTGATTAAAACTCTCTTTAAAATTGTTTTAATTAGAGTTGTAGTCTTGTGGCATTTTTCACGGCAATCTCAAAGATAAAACAAGTCTGTTTCTCGATATCAAGTAAACATTTAAAATGTCCCTTTTATCGTTGAGTGAAGTGAAATCTCTTTGCATCTTTCCAACAGTGTTTTTCCTACCCCTGGGGATAATCACTGCAGAATGCAGCAAATTATTTTGTATACTACATCCAAGGCTATTGAACCAGAAGAATAAGGACACACTGCTCCTGAGTTCAGCTGGATCAATAGCTCAGCCCTGGGATTTGCTTGTCTGCTGGATATTGAATGAAAATCTTAAGTATCCAGGTTGTATCGTGGATATTGATACAGTCAAGAGGCATTTTTCAGAAGACACATAGTAACTTACCTGTAAAAGTGTTTGGATATATGAGTCCATGATAAATAAAAATTGTGAAATATACCACATAGGAAATTCTCCCTTACAGTCCTATTACTGAAGGCGGACAAGCAGGCTGCACATCACTACACACACACACACACACACACACACACACACACACACACACACAATCAAACCCACCATTACATTTTTCTAAATAAAATGAGATTTTTAGCTTCCCTCTTTCCGTTTTCTTTTCTAGCAATCATCACACAGCAGGCTGCACTGGCTCAGCATCCAGTTTTGTCCTCCTCTCCTTATCTACATCGTGGCCACTGCAGGCTCTTTGGTTGCATATGTGTGTACAACGTGACAAGGTGATCTGCGAAGGGATCTGCTCTTCTACTACCCAAAAGCTTTTCTCCTGTGAGTATCCAAACAAGTCCATTACCGTAGCAGTAGGTCAGGCAAACAGACCTATCTCTGAGAAAGAGCTAGCCTTTCCTAGAGGATACCACAAGCAGGCTTCATGCTTAGCTTGTGATCTCTGTGCTTCTTTTGCTGTTCTGAGCATAAAGATTTCTCAAAATGGCAGCTAGAGACTACCTGAAGAAAAAGGATGATACAAACCAATTAAAATGGAAAAATAAAAACTATCCCATGGACAAGTAGAGTCAACTGCCCTTACTGTTCTTTCCTTGTCAGCTCTGCTTGGAGGAGAAGGTTGGAATCCAGGAGGACAGGAGAAGCTGAAGCTCTTGACCTCCCCTCAGGGCTCAGCTGCAGGCCCAGGACACGGAGCGCCATCCTGGCACGTGCCCCAGAGACTGCTGGCAGGAGAAACAAAATTGCCACTTGCAACTCTGTTACTCAAAGGTGGCCATGGCCCTGGGTGTTTCTCCTGACTTCAAAGCCAGTAGCAGCAGTGACACAGTGACTAAACTGACAAGCATAACAACAACGTATACAAAGTATGAGAAGATGACTTCCTCTGCGGTGAAAAGAAATTTCAGCTTGGATTTGACCAACTGCCTCTGTGTGAAGATCAGGACTGTGGGTCTAACCATCAACCAAGGGCATGAAAAGAGATTTTCTTCTCTTCTCTTCCCCTTCCTCTCACTTTCCCTCCCTTCCTTCTTTTTTCTCTTTACATGTCAATCCATACTCTTTAGGAAGTGATTAGTGAAAGTAATCTTGAGATACATAATTGTAAATCTCTACTCAAAGCGGCCTTTCAAGCAGGGACACACCAGTGTGATGTCACTGCAACTTGACCAGAGCTTAATGTAGCACAGTTTCTGGAAGGCCACTAAGAGTTGGAGGAAAGAAAAAAAAGAGAAGTAGAGGAAAGAGAATTAAGATGTGCATATACCAATTCTTCCTGAAGAATGTAATCATGATGCACTATGAACACAGACCTAATAGCAATACAAATTTAAAAGAAAACATCAAACAGGAATCCAAGTTTCCATTCACACTGTTTAGTTATTCGATGTTAGGTAAATTATGTCATGGCTCCAAGTCTCAGATTTCTCCTAATAAATTACCGGTATTGACATTTATGTCAGAGGGCTGGCATAAGGATTAAATGAGACACTGTAAATAAATAGCTAAACTCAGCACACACCTTTGTTGTATGTTCTTGGTAATAGGTGCATAGCTAGTATTTCTCAGTGGTCCAACATTTGTCTTTTCTCACCAGTAAAAACTTTTAAATAAGTGGACTGTCAACACTTGTTTTGCTTGTGGCAAGGGGACGCTGATCTCTGTAATATGGCTATTTGTAAGGTTTCTCCTTACAGCTACACTTGAATTCAACTTTTGCATACTCATTTTAAATGATGTAATCTATCTTGGTAAGAGCAGAGGAAAGGTGCAAAGAAACAGAGCAGAGTTGAAATGGGAAGAAAAACATTGGAAAGAATTTCTAGGAGAAGGTGAGACCAGGTTTAATAGAACATGTTCCTGTACAAAGGAGCCATTTCCCTGCCGAAGCTGATGGGGTGGAGGAGAAAACAAGGGGGGGAAGATGCAAACACAGTTAGCTTCAGATTTTGTCTCTGCCACACACAACGCCTGTAGATAAGTTGTGTAATTTCTCTGACTTTCTTTCTATAATTTGCATTAGGAATATTAAAGTCTAAACTACTTTGAACAATGTTGCAAACATCAAGCAAGGATAATATCCTGACTACAGCAGAGTTTTAGTCTCCATGTTCTCTATGGAAATAATATCCCCAGACACACTATATAACCATCTCATTCAACTATTCTCCACTGTAAAATAAAGCTATATGTCACCAAAATAAAGAAATAGCTAACTAAAACATGGACACAATTAATTTTAAAATAAACTCCTTACATATAATTTTAATATTGTGTGTACCATTATTTGACAAATTCTCCAAACTAGATGAAGTGTAGACTTAATGCCAGATCTGAGGGTATAGTACTCCAGTCCCTAGCAACCAGGTAATGAAATTTAAAGTCTGTTCAGAAGCAGCTAAACAAAGATACTTGTACCAGCATCCATTTCAATCATCTTTGTTGGCTAAGCGTGGAGTTGCCCGGTTTTATTGGAAAGTGAAACTGAAATGGTACAGAACAACCAGCTCATCAACACTACATAATATTGTTTTTTTTTTTTTAAAGTGGACACAAGAGTGCTGAGCTCAAATATGATTTAGCACAGTAAATATTCTATAAAGTAAAGCATTCTTAGCATGCTTTAAACTATCCGAGAGAAAAAATGCTATAAATAATAAAATATTTTAAATGGAGGGTATTGCAAATGTCTACCTCAGGCCATACCTAATGCATCAGAAATAAGAGTGTTACAAACACAATTTATTGTTTTGTTTATGGATACAACAGCATTTTTAAAATGTAAAACTATAGAAAATAACCATTAGCACTGTAGCGATCCCTTAAGATACCCGTTGGTTTTATAAGTGCAAAAAGTTTTTGTAAAACTGCTGATGTTAGTATAGGTGTTAGGCTATATATGTGATTACATTTGATTGCAAAAACATCTCTTACTTTAGCAAAATAAAAACTTCTTTGGCAATAAGCTGAAATATGGGAAAACATTTTCTGCCTATCATTCCAACTCTCCTTAATTAAATTTCTGTTGTAATTGATATCATATTTTAAGACAGCTAGAAAAGTAACATGGAGAAATCTCTTCCATACTAACAGAACACACTCTGATCTTAGGGAAATCATTTTCAAACAATTAAAACAAACATGGTAGTTTAGTTTTAAAGTGGCATCACTGTGTGGGAATTAGGAAAGTTTGTTTAGATCAGCCGCTGTTTAAAGTCAATAATAGAAATCTGAAAACATTTTATTTTTATAAACATGCCTGACCTCTCCCTTTAGCCATATTGGGAAATTGTAAGTTTAAACAGGACCTAAGCACACATGAGTAAGAGGCAAAATAGTACAACTTTTTAAAGTTCACATGATCATTTCAATATTTGAATTTCTTCACGTATATTGGTTTATCCTAACTGCATCCTTCTATGCTAATATTCAGGAGTCTTCATTTATATATGATAGAAACCAGTACAGAATAGTGTCAGGAAAGATAAAGGCCTTTGGCCTTTGGAAGCAGTTTATTCACTTAAGCACTGAACTTGGCTTCCCTGGATCCAGAGTGTGGAGCTGCCAGGATTCTAGGCTCTCAGCTTTTAGGGTCCCTGCCGTGCCCTGTCTCACACGAAGTGGCTACTCCTCTGGACAGAGAGACACTGTCCTCGTGGACAAGGAACATGCTCCCCAGTGACTGTAGCCGTTCGTCATTCGGACTTACTCCAGCGGAGACTGCTTCTGCCTCTTGACACCTGTAGTTCGGTCTGTGGGGGCCCCTCTCCTCTCCCTGTCACAGTCTGGCCAGCTTTTCTCAGGAGGGATAAACCCTAAGGCATCTGTCCCCTGCATGGCTGTCATGAATTATTTTCTTTATTCTCTATCTCAGAGAAGGAGCTTCAGGTGAGAAAGACAAGGTGAATGCCCAGACAAGATCAGAATTGCAACCAAAAATGTGTGTTTGAAAATATGGAAGATCTGAAAAACAATATGAGGTTTGATAGGGAAATATGATGTATGTTTAATTACAAGGACACTTATTACACCAAAAGACACATTGTCATTAATCCTCAAATATTCCTGCTTCAAATGGGCTGATCCCACCATTCTTACCGCTCTCTGAAGCAGTTCGCGAAGTGCTCTGTGAGTGTCTCTGCTAGTGCTCTTCTGGCTAGTTTAATGTCCTGAACTCAGTCGACATATTTCTATTTCATGATCTTTTTGTCTTTGGAGAATAATCAGAAGTCATACTCTGCCAAGTCTTTGGAATAAAGTGGATAAGGACAAATTGTAATGTTTGTATGACCCAGCCTTTCCATCGCATGCCACTGGGCAGCAGCATTCACCCTATTGCTTATCTCCTCTCTAAAGATGCTTATAAACAAATGGTCAAGAGCAATGGAGTAAGTGGTAAGGAAAGAGGGGGGCTCTGAGGAGAAGCATCGGCTGTGTATTTTTTACAGTGATAAAATTTTAAAATTTATGAGTGTGCTGTGTTTTTCTGTCATGCACTGGGCTTAGATGGTGACATTACAGAAAACATGATCTTCATGGCTTGAAGGACACTGATGTGCTAGTTTCCCGGTAAAGCGTCCCCAGAGCCCCGTCTCAGCCTCCTGCTCACCCTCAGCCCCAAGGGCGCAGAAGTGCAGCTGTCGTCACCCACTTCTGTGGGACCGAGGAAGCAGGGTTAACCTGAGTCACACCCGGCTCACTTACCACGTCCTCCTCTTGAGCTCTTTATTGAAATACTACAAAAAGCTGGGGAACACTTTGAGGTGAAAAGAAGCAACCCTGCCTGGGTTGCTAGAGTAATAGTTGTGCTCTGCCACTAAACGTCCCTTGGTGCCACTGTCAGAACTGTAATAAGGCTCATTTGTCAGTTCCTATGTGGCATTTCTGTTTCCATATGATGCTGCTTGGATTAGGATCCTTAGACAAAAATCACTGTCAGCGTGACTGTCTTAGAAAACAAAGGAAAACACGAACATCCGGGACCCTAACTCTGAACGGTTCCTTTTGCTCCGAGACGCTTGTACCTGATAAGATGCAAGCCTGCTGTCATCAGGTCCTCTGGAAGTGCACCCCAAGTCACAGGGTCGTTTGGGGGTGATCTTGAATGATTTGCTTCCGTTCCTAAGGGAGGCGCGCTGTTCATTCCATTCCTCGGGCTGTTTGTGCCTTCTGCCTTGTCTCGTGTGTGGACGTGCAGCGAAGTCTCTTGCTCACCAGGCTTCTGCTCCTTCCCTCTTGTTTGAAAGGTTGCAAGGCCCTTTGGGCGAGCTCTTGAGGACCGTGCACAACCGTAGTGAAAGGCGATCACTACCGCTCTGTTCCCTCTGCTGGAACTTGCATATACTTTACACACAGGTGTCTAAGCCTGAGATACTCTGTTTTATTTGCTCTTTCATCCTATGATTAAAAATTGAAATATTAAAAGTAAGGAACTCAGGTGAAAGAAGGTTTTCATATGTCATTCATAGGTAGCAATTTCTAGCTTGCTTTATTTCCAAATAGCCACCTTTAAATGGGGAAATTACCTGTGACCAGTCTGCGTAGACCAAGTAGAGCTGATGGCATGAGCCGAGTAATAGACTTCTTCATATGTATCAGCACCTCTTTTTGTGTAAAATATCTAAGTAATTTGGACTAAACCTTTTGTATGGTTATTTAGTTATTCAGATAATTGTTTTAATTTGTCAATGGAAATACAGCTTCCTAAATGAGTTAGGTTGGGAATATAACCCCCATGCTTTTGATTTTGTTTTATTACCTTACTCAGAACATTGGTTTCTTCAATCTTCTATTGTTCTCTCTGTACTTTTCTTCCAGGCTAATTTATTTTTACTGCTTCATATTGTACCTCTGAGTGAATAAAGTATACACTATGGATAGTTTCAATTCTGTCTTCTCAGATATCAATTTCTGTCCTTGTAGGTATCTACCGACCATGTCCATCTAAATGACCCCTCACAATCTCCAATACTTTGTGCCTGAAATCACAGTGATAACCAAAGCCACACTTCATTTTTGACCCAAATTTTCTAGTCTCCCTGTCTTCTCTGCGGTGCCAAACTTCATCGTTCTGCCCAGTTTACAATCTCTTTCTCTTCCATTGTTTTAAGCAACATTCTTCAGTGTGCACCCTGTGCTTTGTATTCCAAGCCATCTTCAATTGTCTCTTGAATCCAAGCTTTGGTTTCACTCTTTCATGGACATAGCTTTCATTGCTATCAAATAATATACCGTTTACTTTAAGTGCCTAAATCTCATCTCTGATTTTATCTCAGCTATAATCAGCATTTTCCCAACACACTTTTCTGCTCAGAATGTCATGGTATCTTTCTGGCTGGTCCTGCTTTGCCACCTTCTTTGGAACCTGATTACCTGATATCTACAGATTAAAGAGCCTCAGGGCTCCGTCTTATACTTTTCCTTTAGACTTAAGTTTGTGGTATCACTTGAACTAAATCCCCAGCCCAATTTTTAATAAATATTAAGAAAATCAAGATCATAACTACAGAGCATAGCACCAGGGGGGAATCACATACAATGGATTAGGAGACTCTCTGACCAAGACTATTTGCCACATACTGATTCCCACTATAAACTTCATTTCTCTGGTTAGGTTGAGAAAATTATAATATGAAAAGACATTAGAATAAACACACCTAGTTTATCATGTTAGTTGACTCTCCTGTTGCAGCAACATATTACTTGATACCCACAATTGAAAGGGGGAGATGTTTGGTTTTGGATCATGGTTTAAAAGGGCTCAGTTCCTGTTTGAGTGGCTCCAAAGTGGGCATAACATGGTGGAAGCATGTGATGAGGTAGAGCTATTGAGTTCATGGTGGTCAGGAAGAAAAGCAGGAGAGAGGTGAGAGAGATAGGATGAGGGGTCCTATTATGGTACCCAAGGTTGTGCCTCCAGGAGCTATGAAGAAATACCTGGAAGTGTGCTTTGTTAACTTCCTGAGTGGCTAACAACATCAAATTGATAAAAGGTTATGCAGAAAATTAACCTAACAGGTTAGTGATACAGCGTAGCTTTGGGACACATAAGTTGTCAACCAGGTTTATGCAGCTATCTGGGATCTGTGTTTTACTGCTGATGCCCCTACCTGTCCTCATGAAAAAATTCAAAGTGTGTTTCACTAGCCCAGGTAAAGATACAAATTCAAAATCTGAAGTCTGGTTTCTACTGGATACTGATGGCTTTCATATCATCTTGGTCAAACAATTCTAGGTTAAACCTTATTAAGTCAAGGACAATCTCTACATCTCATTTCCTCTACTCTTGTGAGATCAGAAGCCACCACTGTTTTCCCTGAACTATTCCTTCCAGATACATTTACAACTTCAGTTTTTTACACTAGAGAAATTACATAGTATTTAATTAGCCATGTCCTATTTATTCCACTTCTGAGTAAGGCTTCAAGGTGTATCAACTTAGCTATGAATGTCTCTAATTTATCATTCTTAATAGCTGAGTAATATTCTATTCTGTATTTAAAAAACAAACCCCACATCTTCTTTATCCAGTCTCATGTTGATGGGCAATTCAGTTGTTTCGTAAATTCTGTGCTGCTATAAATATGGGTCCACAGATATCATTATGGCATGGTGCTTTCAGTTGTTTTGTTAATATACCCAGAAGGGAAAAAACATGGTCAAATGGGACCTCTGATCCTTGTTTCTGAGGAATCTCCACACTGATTTCCATAGTGACTGCACCAATCTACATTCCCACCAACAGTGGAAAAGGGCTCATTTTTCTTCACTGCCCTAGCAGCATTTGTTAATGGTTGATTTCTTGATAGCAGCCTTTTTCTGTGGAGTAAGATGAAATTCCAGTGTTATTTTTATATTATTACTTGAATGACCAGTGATGTTGAACATTTTCCATGTTTCTTTGCTGCTTTTACTTCTTCATCTGAAAAATGCCTGTTCATTTCAGCTGCCCACTTTTGAATTGGGACTTTAAATTTGAAAGTCTGAGTTTTTAAAGTTCTTTATATATTCTAGATAGTCCTTTGAGGAACAGCTGATTGATTATTTTCCAATACTGTAGGTTGTCTTTTTGCTATTTTGGTGGTTTTTCTTGCTATGCAGAAGTTTTTTTTTTTTAAAAAAAGATCAGATCCTACTTGTTGATTCTTTCTTCTAGCTCCTCTGCTACTGTGGTTTTGTTTATGAAGTCTTTTCCCTATGCCAGTGTCTACAAGAGGTCTACTGAACTTATCTTCTAGCAAGTTCAGTGTTTCCTCTTTTAATATTTAGGTCTTTAATTCACTTCAATTTTGGTTTAGTGCCTGGTGAAAGATGTAGGTCTCATTTTAATCTTTGTCAGGTTGAAACTCAGTTTGTCCAGCACTATTGATTTTAAAAACTATCCCTCCTCCATTGATGACTTCTGGCTCCTTTGTCAAAGATGAGGTGGCCTTAGTACTTCTGGAGTTGTCTCTTAATCTTCTACTCTGTTCCACTGATCCTTGGGTCTCTTTCTTTGCCAGTACCATGCTGTTTTTAACATAATGGCTTTGTAGTATGTCTGTAAGACGAGGATAGTGATGGCTAAAATTGCTTTTGTTATTCTAGGGGCTTTTTGATTCTAGATAAACTTTTGGACTATTTTCTCTAGTTTTATGAAGTTTACTGTTGGAGTTTCAATTGGGATTGCATTCAATCCATACAATAGTTTTCTGAGCTAGCTTCATACTAAACAATCACAAACTGGAACCTTTCATGCTAAAATCAGTAATAAGACAGGGATGTCCACTATCACCACTCTTGTTAAATATTGTTCTGGAAACATTTGCCACATCAGTTAGACAAGAGAAAGAAATAAAAGCTATAAAGATGGAGAAGAAAGAAGTTGATATCTTATTTAAGTTGATATGCTACTGTATATATAACATCCCAAAGCTCAGCCAAAGGACTGTCTGACTTAATTGCCAGATACTACAGAGTAGCTGGATACAAGATCAACACTCAAAAATCAATAACCTTCTTACATACAAACCACAGGCTCCCTGAGAGATATGGAGGAAACAATTAGCATCCAAAAAAAATTTTAGGAATCTGTCTGACAAAGGAAGTGAAATACATGTACTCTGAAACACCTGTACAGCACTCTGAAAACAGAGACGGAAGAGGATATGAGAAAGTGGAAAGTCATCTCTCATTCCTAGGTAGGAAGAGCCAATATTGTCCAAATGGTTATCTAAATGCATTCTCAACAAAGTAGTCTCAAATTAGACCCCCCTCACTCCACTCACACCCTCATGATTCTCATTTCTTTTCACTCACAGTGCAGATTTTCTTTCTCTCAGAATCTTAAGTTAGTACATCATCGTGTTATACTTAGAAAACTGCAGCATTCTCCAATCTCTGTCTTACGACTGCTTCTTGATCTGCTTATGTAATTTAACAAGGCCATTATTATAAGCATTGTTTTCTTCACTTCATAACACAAAACCTTCATTTTATTTCCAGCAAAATTTCCTCTGGCACTTTAAATTCTGCGCAGCCTACTTAAGCTCCCTTGAACAACTCCATTGTCATTTTTGTTTCTCTGAAGAGCTCGATCCATGTTAGTCCAGCAGTGCCACATATGCTCCATTTTCTTCTATACTCCTAGTGACACGACTTGCTGCAATTAGAAGCGTGTCTCCCTGCCCTCTGCCTGTCCACACATGCATGTCTTTGCTTTTCCCCAAGTCCTTCTTAACTAGTCTACATCTTACAAACTTTCCTTGCATTTTAACATTGGTTGAACTTAGACTGTTGTGTTATCCCTTAACCCAAAGATCTCTCTGGAATTGATCACGGGTTGTTTCACTTCCTAAGCAGGCTGTGGGTTGTGTCCATATCTTTTCTACTTGAATATTCATTGAAATCTGAATCTGGAAAAAAGAACTCAGCACACACTTATTCATTAAGTCATTGTAGACATGATCTTGGGTCATTAATAGTAACTGATTGTTTAAAAGAAATCGTATGTGTCATCAAGACAGCACTAAATATTAACCTAAAGCTGATCTCCGTGGAATGCTACCAGAGCAACACAGAACAGAGAGCTACCATTTATGGGTTACTTGCCAAGCACTCTCCCAAGGGTTTTACACAGGTTAGCACTTTTAATCCTCACATAACCCTTTGAGTTAGACATCATTAATATTCCCATTTTAGTTAAGAGTAGCCTGAAGTTCAAAGGAACCTCTCAAGGCACAGAGCCAGGAAGGGGAAGGATGGGTTTCTATTATAAGTAATCTGACAGCTGAGCCCATGTGCTGCACTGAGTGGCCTCATAGTCTACACTTGTCTACTATAAAATGTTAAGGGCCTGGATCACGATCATAATCTCACTATAAATCACTCTACATGCTTTGCAAAGTGCAAATAATACATTTCTCTTTATGCTATGTCAGAGAACCACAGAGGCTTTGTTTCTGACTGATATCAGATAGAAAAATAGCTGAAAATTTTCACATTTTCTCAGTTATTCCCTCTTCAAAAGCAGCCCTTGCTGGCCCAGCGGGATGCATGGTGAGTGCCTGGTGCTGTCACCACCGGGACAAGAATTTCAAGGATCCGCTAGTCTTACAAATTAGTTTCAGAGAGACTTGTTTTCAATAGTTGAGTTTAAAAACATTCTAAATTACATTTACTACAGTTTGTTGAAAGCTTTTTTTCTGGCCTATCTTTCTGAGTCACAGCTTAATTTTTCACTGTCTCATTTTAATTTCTGTCTTTTTTCTAAATTTCATCCTCTCATTCATTGCTCTTTGTCTCCTCTGTGTTTCTGGCTTTTCTTCCTGCAGCTGGGCTTTGCTTAGAAGGGGTGGACGCAGCTGCCCAATCGTTTGCACATTCTTCACTGATATGATTTTCTTGAGGTAAAACATCATTTAAGAAGTATTACTCAACAATTAAATCTTTCTGTCTTCTTCAAATTCTGTGTCTGAAAGCCTGCCAATAAGACCCTTTGCAATTGTTTGTATTAGTTCAGATCCTTTCCTATTATGCGTTATTTTAGTTGCTCTGTGCTTGTTTGCCTTTTATGTTAATATTTTGTTATCATTCTAATTTCCTCTTTCTATCTAATCTTCAAAAGTGACTTGGCTCAACTGTTATTTTTTTTTTCTTTCTTTCCTTCCTTCTTTCTTTTCTGTTTTCAGTGCATAGGGATTCACTGACTATTTTCCTTGGCAGATTGTGACTGTTTTAAAATTACATCTTACTTCCTTTTGATAGGCCAAGCTTTCATGCAGTTCACAGGCAATTTTAGAGCCAGGAGCAGGACTCTCACTTAAACTTTGAAGACTCTGGATTGTGCTCTTGGTTTGAATGATGGCAAGTTGCAGTTGAGATCACTATTAAGAGCACAAAATTGAGCCCATTATGACAGTGACTTGCAGTAGAAACCTAACTCTATCTAGTCTTGACTGATTTTAAAAATTTTTTGGTTTTATTAATTAATGTTTGTACTGCATTTATCATGAGGAGTTGGGACCTGTTCATGAGTCTTCTTAATTCTTGTTACATCTGCTTCCCCATCTCTCCATTCCTTCTTTACAAGAGCGAAGCCTTCTCAGTTCAAGCCCTACAGAAGTGTCCAAAATATCCACAGTCTCGCTTGTACAGCTAAGGAATACCACAGTGGGCAAGACTCTTAGCACTGCACTTTGTTGCCTAGTTTGTGGATGTCACCATCAGTCACTGGTCCTTAAACTCTGTTTCTTGCCCAAACAGACACGAGTGAATCTAAGGAGGCATCAAATCAGCACAAGGTACCTGGAACCCAAAGAAAGAGACATGGGCCAGTGTCCTGCAGCTGACGGGCCAAGGTATCCTGGGATGGTTCTCATTCCTTGTCACTTTCTGCCTTAAGAGGTGCCACAGGATGCTGTCCTGCAAGTCGCTGAAGGGAAAAAAGTGACAAGGAAAAGTTCCATGTACTTATATTTGTGAAATTTCCTCTGGTATTTGTGAAAATAAGACTAGATTTTTTTATAAGTTTTAAAATAATATCTGATCTGTTTTTCAACTCAAATAATGAGAGATTATTATGCCCAATATTTTGGTGATGTGAGAAGATTATTCACTTCTGTGACCTGCAGAAACAACGTAGTGCAGCTTCTGCAAGAGAAAGTGTGCATGTATTTCACATGACAAGGTGTAATAGATGTGTGTAAAGATAACTGAACAATTGGAGACCATAGATTCTTTACTACAAGAAAACTGGAAAATTTTATTCCTGATGCTACTGGATTAGCCTGTATATTATATGACCTTTAAACAGTGGTATACTATGCATCCATTGAAAATTAGAACATACAAAATTATTTATTGAAAATAGGAAATGCTGAGAATATATTTGGTATATATATTACATAATAAGTTGGTGAATGGAGGAATATGCTATTGATACATGGAGTGTGCCATTTATATAAAGAAAGATAGCATATATATATATATGCTAAAATATATGTATATAAAATTGCATATGTGTAAGAATATGCATATTTTGTTGTATAGAGATACACTGCAGAAAACTTTAGACTAATATTTTGTGAATGATGATAGTTATTGAAATTTTAAAAGTTTCTTCTCAGTATTTAACATTCTTTGTATAGGTAAAAATAATTATTATATGTTAGTACTAGTGTCATTTAAGTCAGTCCTAGGTAGAGAACAATAAATTAAGCTAAAATACCACCCCTCCATCTTTCCTCATGAAGTCTTCTGTTATTGTTGTATTGAAGTAACTCTTCCCGGTGGGTCTGCACTTGCCTCGCCGAGTTCCCTGTTGCTTAACTAGTGACCTTCCCAAGGTCTTTACTGAGAGGAGTTTTTACTTGGCCTTTGTCCCTATCATTGCCATCATTTTCATATGTAAGAAAAGGTCATAAGTCTCATGAGGAAGGCAGATGGCATTTTAGCCCTGGAATTCGTTTATTCCAGTATTACTGGAGCTCAGAGGTGTCATCAGGTGGCAGTACCTGAGCTGAGAAGGGATGACAGCCACTGGTCTTAGCTCTGAGAGTCTTTCCATGTTTAGAAAATTGTAAGCTTTCCTTCAGATAAACTTCCATGTGTGGGGATTCTCTTGAAAAGTGAGAGAACTTACACAGTGCAACTTGAGACCTCCCCAGCTCACTGACTGGAGTGAGCAGGTGCTGGCCTTTTTAAATGGGCATATGCGTTTCAGTTAACTGTGCTTTCCAACGCCTCCTATTTTACCTTTTATTAGACTCAATTCATTGGCTAAATTTATATCCTTTTGTGTATCATCCCATTGTCACCATAGTGAAAGGGAAAGATGAAAGATGGGTAGATAAATACCCTTGTTACTGTATCAAGTAATGTTACACAAATGACAAAGGCTCTCTTATTTCACAGCTTATCTCTACTTTAACTTTCCCCCAAAATGAGAAGAGATACAGTAGAGAACACCCTAAGAATATGTCTGTCAGAGGAACAAATGCAAAATTTGAACATTGGTCCTCTACGAAATGGAGTTGGAAGATTTATTTTTCTGATCATAGCTTTCCCAAAGCCCGTACAAAATGACTTCATTCCTACCTGAACAGTCAATATTTTGTGAGTTTCTGTTTCAAAATAATTGAGCCCTTTTCCAACTGCTTCTAGGAACTGGAGCAGAAAAATAACGAAACGTTAAAGAAAACTAGCTTTGCAAATGTAGAGCAAATCATAAAGCAAAAAAGCAGATGATCTGGGAATATATGAAGAGGTAGCAAAGCTCTGGCCTGTTAGGACACGAAGTATCAACCAGTGTGCAATTAAAAAGTGAGACCCATGAGAAGGCATCGCAGGAGAATAAAAGCCTCCTATTACAGCACTCCTCAGAGTCAAGGCTTGTGCCCGCGGACCATCTGTCAAGATATTACCAAGACCGCAATTTCTACAGCGTTCTCCCGCGGGATCTGATGAGGTGCGAAAAAAAAGGTGTGTGGTATCAGGAGGATGGACACACTCCAGTCCTGCGCAATGCCCACCAGAGACAGCGTGGACGCCAGCTCAGTGGTATTCAGGGAGGAGGGAACAGCACAGGAGGGCCTCTGTATGCCTTGGAACAGAGGACAGAGGCTGTGTTGAAAAGCTTCTGAAAACAGACTCCTTTTAAGGTAAGTCAAACTTGTTGCTTTGAACTTTATGGGTTTCTCATAATTCAATGACAAATAGTAATTTATTGAACTTTTCCTAGTAGGAGCACCAGTAATAAAAGAATGCTAATCTTGAGTTAGACTGCAGGAGATGACACACAAAAAAATCTTTAAGTAGGGTGTCACTTAAAAATAAATCTTTAATTTTTAGAACTTGTGAAAATATTCGAGATACAATTAAGATAAAGTGTTGTAGTAATATATTATTTTCACTTGTTTCTTCAAAGTGGATACTGGTTGCGAAGTAATCATGATAAAGTCATGAGCATTTGCCTCTAGAGAATGAAGTTCACTCCACACTGTGAAGTAATTAAGAATCATACAACCATGGAAGTTAGAGTTAATAAGAGCACACATTTCAAGCAAGTACAGTCATGTGAGGAAGAGGTATTTAGTAATTCCAAATAGATCTTAGATTGTATTAACTACTTATATTTTTAGCACAATATTTGTTTTTAAATCTATAAAATTATTTTTCATTTTTCTGTAAGATTGATGTTAGTCTTTAAGATGGAAAGATATTCATTAGAAGGTACAATAAAATATCACAAAATCATTTTCATTACTCCTAGATGATTCTTATGCATTCTTTTCTTTCAGACTTTTTAAGGCACCAAAGCAGACAGTAACAGTTTCTAAAGTGCAAGAAAATAAACATATAGAAAGAATGTCTGATGCTAATTTAGCAAATGTTTTTCAGCCTGCACTATTTATAAAAATTTTTAATAAGAAATTAGGACTAAGGCATACTTTATTTCAATTTCAATTTTTTTCAGATGACAGTTAAAACTGTGTGTATTCCTTATGCACAAAATGATGTTGAAAAAAATATAGAGAGTGGAATGATAAAATTCAACTAATTAACAAATGTATCAATACATCACATTAGCTATTGTCAGCAAGCCATACAATCGATCTCTAGAATTTATTCTTCCTTCTAAATGTAGTTTTTGTTTGGATCAAAGCAGAGACATACTGTTAACTCTTTGATCACTCAGAGAAATAGTGATGAGCAGACATAAATATAAATTGTAAACATGGACAAAAATAATCTTATCTGCTGGGAAAAGACATGAAGTAAAACAATATGCTACTGTGCTAAGTCTGAAAGACCACAGGTTCCCATATACAAACTGGCACTGGGCCTGTATCCGATTATCATGTCTGTAATTGGACAGAAGTTATGCTGTGAATTTAAGTCAAGTTAGCCTATGAATTCAATTAGAGCAGATAATTAATTTTAATAACCCAGGCTTTTGAATCTTGCTTCCTTCCTCTCTTACAAATGGACAGATTTGCCTGAGTTATCAGAACATTGTTTCGATTCTACTTTCTATCTCATTATTTCATTTACTCTTCTATTGCTTATTCACTCAGGCAGTGTTGAGTGGATGTACCCATATGGTGGGCACTGACGTCCAAAGCCAGAGCTAAGAAATGGACAGGGCGTGAGCTAGTGAATGGATATTAATCTGCTCTCAGTGGGCTTACACTTTGCTGCACTACACACAATTTCCTGTTAGCTTCAGAATCATTTAAAATTAAAATATAAATCTTATCTTGTCAACATGAATTTAAGGGTGATGGAACTTAAATGAGAGTGGTAGGACTTATCTGTGATACTCTTATAATTTAGGAACTTTCAACACATCCATTTTATTTGTATTTCTATATTTTAGTTCAAATTAATGGGTAAATACAAGACAGATTCTTGAGACTTGGGTTATAAAAATATTTTCAGACACAACACAAAAAACAATATAAACTAAAGTCATTATATTAAGCTTCAAAAAATAAAATTAATGCAAACTGAAATGAGGATTATTTACTCTGCTCTAGGATTCTCATTAAACCAGGACTCTAGTTTGTTATAAAAAAACACAGAAAATATCCTTTTTATATATGGAAAAGCCAAACAAATTACTGTGCAATAAAAGGTAGACTTACGTTTGATCAGAGGTTTACAAATAGTTTGCAGGGTCTGTGGTCAGTCTTTTTTCTGCTTTCATGAGTGCATCTTAAAATACTGTCTATTTCAAACCGGGAAGTAGACTGTTACTTTCTATTTTCATTGTTTTTCTAAGAATGATGTGCAGCATTTTAGGGAGTATTACAAAGGTTCACCCTGAGCAAACCTGAGGCTGAAGTTCTTGACTTTCAGGAAGCCTCTCTGGGACCCTAGCATGGAAATGGAGACAGTCTTGCTTGGATTAGTGGGTCTGAGCAATCTCTATCTGTATATCCTTCTAAAATAATGAACAATTAAATCAAATAGTCAATATTTGGTAATATGTGCATAATAAATATTTTTATTTTAGTTATTTCTTGGTGCAACTTAGATTCCCATAATGATCTCATTCATTATATAGAATTTGTACTTATTTTATTTTATTTTATTATGATACAGAGGATTGAACTCAAGACCTTATGTTGCAAAGGAGCCAAGGCACCACTGACCCAAATCTCTAGCCCTACATGATATAATTTAATTCTTGTATTTTCACATTCCCCTTCAGCCTTTCTTCTGCTCCTTATTTATATAAGCTTGTTTTTAGGTTATCTTTCTAATCTTTCCCTTCCTTTCTTTCTCTCTCTTCTCCCCCTAGTGCCCCTTTTAGTAACATGTTCTTATTTCACATAATCTATTACACATTTTTGACCATTGTTTTACTTTTCAGTTCTTTGAGCTAATAGATGGACTTCAATCGAATGCCTTTGTTCACAGCTTTGGTTCATTTCTGATATTTCTTCACTGATGTTTTGTAATGTCCCAGATCTGTTTACTTGTAAGGTATCATGTATAATATTGAGTCTCCCCATTATAAATGTACTGGTGTTGACTTCATTCTTCATGTCTGTTAGTATTTGTTTTATACAGTTGGATGTCCTGGTATTTGGCAAGTATATATTTATGATTGCTATCTCTTCCTGTTCAAGTTTTCCCTTTACAGGGGTACAGTGTCCTTCTCTGTCTCTCTTGGTCAGTCTTGGCTTGAGTTCACATTGTCTGCAAATAACTGCTCTTGCTTTTGCCAGGATCTGTCACTGGAAGCAATGTTTTCCATTCTTTGAATTACAGACTATGAATTTCTCTTTGAGTTAAATGTGTTTCCTAGACGAGGCAAATGGTTGGATCTTGTTTCTTGATCCTCCGCTTTTTGTCTTTGCAGGTTCTCCCGGTGTCCTCGGCCAACATGGCCTGAGGTTGCTCCAGGTCTGGGGTGCAGTTGCCTCTCCCCGACCTGTGGGGTACAGTTGCCTCTTCAGACCTGTGCAGTGTCCTCTGTCCCACCTCCTTGGCTCCTTTCACTTGCGTATGGCAGGGCAGCAAGCTCTGTCTTCTCCCTCGTATTCCCGGGCTGGCGGAAGGGGTATCCCAAGGCGGCTTGAATCCCATTTCAGCACAGATTGAAGTCTTTGTCTTAGGCCACAGCTCCTCGGCAAGAGTCCTAATCAAGGACTGTTAAGTTTCAAAAAACTAAAAGTGTTTTTGAAAATCATTACGAGTTTTTAAGGTATCTTTTTGAATCTGAATTGTTTGTGGATAGAATACTGAAGCTGTAACTTTATATCCTAGTCAACAACTGTCACTTACTGTCCGCGAGTCCCTGACCTTCACCTAGTTGCTAGATGTTCCAGTTAACGGCTCTGGCGCCCGCGGAACTGGCTGTCTGAGAGGGAGCGCCCGCCCCTGTGCCCAGTGGGCAGAGTTCGTTGCCAGACTTCAGCGTCTTCTGTTTGCAGCGGGGCAAAGGGTGAAAGGATCTGATATCCCAAAGTCTGCTATAGTTTTGTAGTTGTTTTCGAAACATCACAGACAATGATTTCTGTTCCACACTCTGCCGGCAGTGCCGCCGTTGTGTGATCCCCGTCCATATGTTTTGTTTGCTCTGCAAGCCTCTTATTTTGGGTTGATTTTGGCATCAAGTTGTCCGTTCTTCCATTTCTCCCAGTGAACTGTATAGCTCTAACCGCTAACGCGGTCCCTCCTGCATCCAGCCATGTTGAAAGCCCCAGTGACACAATGGCAACTGAACTGACACAGAACAAGTTGCAGTCATGACTCGGAGCCCCTATGGGGGCTGATGCCCGCGTGGAGCTTATCGTAACTATGGCGATGATGATGGTCTGGCGGCCGAGACCAGAGTCTGCGGAGCTCAGCTCTCCCCAGCCTTCGCTGCGTCCTTCCCTGAGCCCTGAGTGCGTCCAGTTTGGGGTGTATAGACTGCATCCCTACTCACGTTACCTCCTGATGAGCAAATTGGACGCTATAATTTCACACAGGGGCCCTTGTCACCTTCCCCTCAAGAGTCTTTACTGCACAGCGCCAGGCAAATCCCAGACTCTCCACCTCTGAGCCTTGGTATATGGCTGCCGCTGTACCGGAATAGCTGTTCTCCCCACCCGCCCCTTCTCATCGTCTTTCCCAGGTAGCTCAAGCTGCCGGGGGGCCTTCCTGATGCCAGCGTCATCTACCTCTCTCCGTACGTGGGACTGTGCACGGTCTATGTTGGCCCACATTTTAGCCAGTTCTTTGTTTCCTTTATTTTAAAATCGCTTGTGAACTATTTGAAAACAGGGGATGTACCTTTACTTCGTTCACCCAAGACGCAGTGCACTTTCTGCTACTTGGAAGAAGGGGCATAATTAAAGTTAATAGAGGAAAGTAGGTTCTGGTGAGCCTGAGGGAGGAGCGCTTCCTTGCTTTTCACAGCTCAGTTTTCCTCGTGTACTGCAGACATGGGGATGCCACATGAGCACGAGGATCCATCAAAGAGAAGGCAAGGATGGTCTTCAGTGTGCTCAGCTGTGCATGCGGTTCTTATCCTTTGTATACAACAAGGAATTCCGCTATAGTGTTTTAATTTTAAAAATAATTTTAAAATGATACATTTTAGGAAATTATTTACTGAATAAGTGAGTAAATTCGTAAATACATTAGTAAATTATTTTATTAAATTATTTACATTTAGTGAATTATATTTGTTGAAATTTTTTATCACACTTGCTGCACTAATGTGTCACCACACTAGTGATAAGAAACTTTGGGAGTTTTACTGATCAATCTTGTAAAAGAGTTATTTCAAATCTTGGAAGTGATTGTTCTAACTGCAGGCTGGGTGTAAGGATATTGTACAAGAAGATAAGACAAATATCCCCAAGTGCTACACTCAATGGTTGGTGTTGTTAGAAATAGATTTTAAATGTTTAGGAAAATACTTGAGCTGTGTGATGAGACTTCTTAAAACTCTCACATTACACTGACCGTGTGACAATACTTAGAATTGTCAACTGGTTGCACAGTTTTCATTAGGCAAATGTAGAAGACTGAGGTAGACTATTTCTCTCTCACTAGTCATGAGCTCGTTGTGAATATTTCAATCTTGAATTTGTGTACTTTGAAAAAAATATTTCCAAATCCAGCAGAAGCCTGTGCTATAGGTTATTTTGGGTCTCTCCTATAGATCAGCGTTAGGGGTGGGTCTCTGTCCTGATGCTAGAACTAAGCAACAGAGAAGAAAAACCTGCATCCTAGACCTGCAGTTACTGTTGTGTTTCTGCGTCTCCTGATGGCTTCAGTGCTCTGTCACTCTCTTCCTCGCTGCTCTTGTTCGTACGATCCTCTGTGGAGGCACAGTTTCGAGGTTCTGTATCCCAGCATGTTGTGGTGAATTCAGACTCAGCAACAGTTAACGTGCAAGTCTTATTCTGGCACGGAGCAGGTCAACCAGTTGTGCTTTCTTTATGGATTTTCTGAGGGGGTCATTTACTTAATATGAAAAACAACTGTGGTGTAAGCTGAATTTAAATGAAAATAGAAGCACAACCCCAAACTAACTCTTCTTCCAGTAAAGTTACATCAGAGAAATAGACAGCTGGTGTATAGTATACTACCACCTAAGTAGGTGTTAGTGTTCCTTCTACCATCAATTTTTATGATCTATGCAGGGCCAAGGACTGTTGATTACCATTATTTTCTTTCAACATTATTTACTGAAGATCTACTGTGTATTAATATTTTGGATTCAAATTATTCATATCCTATAAATAAATCTACATGACAACTTTTCAAATGGCTTCATTGTGGTTCTAGGATGTGATATAATCTTTGGCCAATAGGAAATATTTGATCTTTGTCAATATTAGCATGTATTAAATAGAGTTGGGCCACATGTTTGGTGTAGGCCACTTGGAGAGATGGTGTGGATCCTCTTTCATCTTTAGGAAGAAAGATTAATGGCATCAGAAGATAAGAGAGAGTTCATCCTCCAGAGAAATTAGTAGGTTTCTCTGAGACATTTTCAGAGAAGGGTGGTCACAATAAGCAGCCTGTAAGTCCCACTCCTGAGACCTCCCAAGCCGTCCATTTTAACAGTCTTCCTGGAAGGTTATACAAGAATGTAATTATAGGGAACTAACACGGGATTCCATTAAATTCCAGATAATACAAGTCAAAAATACCTAGGGAAAAAATGCATAGTATAAAATAAAATACTAGCTTTGAAACTAATCTGTAAAACTGAGAAGTCCTGATTAAGATACTAACTATTAATCGATGTGGGAAACTAAGAAATCAAGTTACACCTTTTGTCAGTGTATATAATTAAATTTCAATTTCATTTTTTGTTTTAATAGTAATTTTCTTGCTGCCTTTCTTCATAAAATTGCTGAGATAAACACCTTACTATTGTCTGAGTTAGATGAAGTTACATACAATATTATTTTGTGGTGCATGTATGCATGGAATTGCTTCATTATTATTATCACTAGCAATGAAAATCATATAAGTGTACATTTATTTAATAGTTTATGTTTTATTACTCATAAATGTTAGCAATGTAAAGGGCTTAGCAGCATTCTAAACAAATTCCCTCATTTTACAGAAGAGAGAACTGAATCATCTAAAGGTTAACTTACTAGGGTTTTTTTCCAAGGAAAAAATTAACCAAAATTGTCATTCAGTTATGTTTTGGTTATATGAAAAGTGGTTATCAGTGAGACACTCAAGGTCAGGGATGATATCTGGCTTTATCTTCTTTTAAAAATGAATTTAATGACTTCATTAAAATCTACGGACATATAAAGGCAGCAATACTATCACTTAGTTAACAGAGATTTACTTATCATAATTTCAAACAAGGAATTCATCAAGTTACAAATTCTTTTCCTGGGACAGGACTGCGTGTATTCAAAGAACATAAGGGATTGTCCTTGATGGAAATTCTGACAACTTACTGTAGCATGTGGCTGAGCAAAGATGACTTCTGGTGTCAGCCCACTGAAAGCTCCAGAGGTGATCAAGAGCGACAGAATTAAGCAATTCCTCTTTTTAAAAGAACCAAATGCTTACAGCATCCTGATGTATCAGTGTGGAGCCAGGTTTTCATTTCCAGAGTTAACATTTCTTGGTGTCCTTAAGGCTGTTTACCCTTCTAGGTGTCCCTGAGGCTGAGAGTTGGCCTTTGGAGCAGAGTCAACTCTCATAGTGGTTTGAGACCCAAGGCAATTTGAGAGAAAAAGCAGAATCAAGCATGGGAAGACAGTGAAATAGACACTAACAGACAGCCACTGATAGAAATGCAACACACGTGCGTGAACGCACACACGCACACTCACACATCATGGTTTTATGGATACAAACAGATATACCATGTCAATGAATTTACAGTCTTTACAAAAAGTTCTATATTTAAAAAAACCCCTAATGATTATACTCTCATCATACAGGAAATAATGGAGTTTGAAAATGGTTTCTTTTCTTGAACATTGCTAAAAAGAGCTTCTGCCTATATGTTCTCAGGGCAAACCAGCCACAGAGAATGTCCTTCTACCACATGCCCAACATTCTAAGAAGTTGGTGATCTCACACCGCTTGTAAAGATTGCATTGAACACAAATAAAATAGACATCTTTATTTTAGGCTGGTAAAAAATTCTTTGTCAGTCTCTAAGGAGATTATTTAGGATGCAGATTTTTCTAGGTGTATTTAACTGCACAAAATATTTTGGCTTGAAACATCTCATGATACCAGTGTTTTGTGAAACACACCTGGGAAGGTGAGATTTCAGTCAGTTAACAGCACATTAGACATTGGGGGTGACTGAGTACTTTTTCATCTTGTGTGATGCTGATGTTTCAGTACTATGCATATAACTCCAAATTTGGATTTTATGACTGAGTATGATGGCACCATTGACCAGCATGCTTATCTAGAAGAGATCACAGGATTTTAACGAGTTGGTCAGGACTTGGATGACTCACCCTCTTGCAGCAACAGAAGAATTTATTTTTTCTCTAGATGTTTGATATGTAAAATAAATAAAAGGCAAAGTAATTAAATTGATATGGGATTAGGCCATAGAATTCTTTGTTTGGTCTCCTGACTTTTACAGAGTTGTATAATTTATGTATTTGAATGGCAGAAGTATGAAGAAACATACATAAAGCCATTCTTAATAAATATTGATTGAGCCACTGCTGAACATTTTGAATTTTTGTTTTGGCTATAAAGCTGTAGAAAACTAGATCTGGGTTTATTTTCATGATATGACTTCTCTTTGCCTTCCTCTTCTTCCTCCTCTTCCTCTTTATTCCTCACAATAAATATATTATAAGTGAGTTCACAGATTATGGTGTCATGATTGTCATCAGGCTTTTGGATTTAAAATTTTGAAGATCCTAAATAAAGTGAGATTTTTCTTGTAGTTACTTTAGAATATGTTTAAAGATAAGATATTTCCAATGCATAGACAAAAAGAGAATAATCCTATTTTTAAAGGGTGGGTTTGTTTTTCTCTTACTACTGTGAGAGATTGCCATTATATGATAGTTCTGCAGATCAGAAATCACACATGGGTCTCAATGTGGATTTAAAACTCTTTGGCAGGACTGCTTTCTTCCTGAAAGCCCAAGAGAAGGATTTGTTTCTTTGTGTTTTCTAGCTTCTAGTGGTTGTCTGCATTCCTGGACTCATATCCTCCTCTTCAAGTTCAAAGCCAACAGACTAGCACGCCCCTGACCCTGTCTCTGTCATCCCAGATGTCTTTCACCACAAACAGGAGAACATTTCCAGTTCTGAGGACTCATGTGAGTCCATGGGATTCACCAGGATACACCAGGAAAATCCCCACATCTCAAGGTCCAAGTTTGCTTTGTCAGGCAAGGTCAAATGCACAGATTCCTGAGAGGAGAATGTTGTTATCTTTGGGGAACCCATTTTTCTGCTTGCCAAATATTTTCTGAAATTCTAAATACCTAAAGATTATTATGATTCCATGAAATTCAGTAAATTATGAGTCTTTTCTCTTCATTGCATGTGGGCTGAATGTCAAGTGAACAGGAAAATGCTTCTCATCTTTCAAGGTCTTGGGCTGCAGGGATCCTTTTCTCCATTGCTGCCTGATTTCTACTCAATCTGGGTAGATAGTAGCTTCTGTGACCTTTTGGATTTGTGCTCTACTGAATTCCTACTAGTAATGTGAACCTCTATATGCAGGAGCTCAGTCCAATTTATGTTCCCCCCAGTGGTAACAGAGATCCAAATCAGCACCTTCACACTGAGGTACACCCAGCCTCTGCCCTCAGGCTTCTTTTGAGACAGAGTTTTGTTAAATTGTGGTGTTTCCTATGCTGACCTCAAATTGCTGATCCTCCTGCCTCAGCTGCTCAAAGTACTCAGATTATAGTTGTGTATCACCACTACACCAGGCTTCAGTTTTTAGTCTCTTTTACAGAAAATATTCCTTAGATGATATCTCTAGAGACATTTCTTAGGTGATCCTCCTATATTTTAAACCATTATCTATATACCATTGACTCTGCAATGTTTTTTTATTATTCAAATGTTTATTGGTACATTATGAATACATATTATCATCGCATTCAACATTAAGAGTTTGTTCTAGAATATGACATGACTTGATTCTCATTTTTCCCTTCCCCCACCTACCCTGCAACCCCCCACCTCCTATATACATAAGCTTTATTTCTTTTTTATTACTATCACATCTTTTCTCCCTCATTATTTACCCCTACATCCTCTTTCCTTTTAAATATTTTGTATTTCACAATATCAACTATATATACTACAACTCATTTACATCTTTCTTATCTCATACCAGAGAAAAGAAATGATATTTACACATCTGTGATCTATTTATTTCACTTATGAGGACGTGTTGAAGGTACACCCATTTGAGTATGAATGACTCAATCATCATTTTTAACAGCAGAATAATTCTCCATTCGATAAAAGAACCGCATCTTCTTTATCCAGTCTCCAGTTGATGGACACTTTGGTTATTTCCAAGATTTCTCAATCACAAACTTAGCTGCTATAGACATGGGTGCACATATGTCGATGTGATATGAATCTTTTAATTTCTGTGTGTATATACCTAGCACAGTAATGGCCGGGTCAAATGGGATCTCCAATCCTAGCTTTTTGAGGAATCTCTATACTGATTTCCACAGAGGTTGTATGAGTCTGTACTCCCACCAACAGTGCAGAAAGGTTCCTTTTTCTCCACAGCCTCACCAACATTTCCCACTGGGTAATTCTGAGATAGCAGCCATTCTTTGTGGAGTGAGATGAAATCTCGGTGTTATTTTATCTTCATCTCTCGAATGACCAATGATGTTCAGCATTTCTTCACTTACTTCTTAGCTGCTCTTACTTATTCCTCTGAAAAGTATCTGTTCATTTCAGATGTCCATTTTTGAATTGGGTCTTTAAATTTGAGTGGGCTGATTTTTTAAACTCATTATATATTCTAGATATTAGCCCTTTGTCTGAGAAACGGCTGGTAAAGAAAGATTCTTTCCCACATTATTGGTTGCCTTTTCACTCTGTTGGTGGTTTCCTTTGTTGTGCAGAAGATTTTTAATAGAATGAGATCCCATTTGTTGCTTTCTTCTGCTATTTTTTTGTGCTATAGAGGTTTTGTTGGGGAAGTTTTTCCCTAAGCCAATGTCTTTAAGAGTTTTACCTAACCTGTTTAGCATCAGGTTTAGTGTGTGTGTTTAGTAGCATAGCTGGATATAAGGTCAATGCTCAAAAATCAATAGCCTTTGTATACACAAACAGCAGGCCCAGAAATTGGGAAGTTAGTCCCTTTACCAGTAGCACCCATAAAATGAAATACCTGTGAATCAATTTAAGAAAGAAGGTTGAAAGTTCTCTATTCTGAAATCACTCTGAAAAAGAAGATAGAAGATGATATCAAAAAATGGAAATGTATACTTGCTCCTGGATTGGAAGAATCAATATCATCAAAATAGCTATATTCCCACAACTACTATATAGATTCAGTGCAATCCCAATTGAAATCCCAACAGCATATTTCACAGAATTAGAGGAAAAAAAATCCAAACATTCATCTGGAACCACAAAAGGCCTAGAATAGTGAAAGCAATTCTAAGCAACAAGGACATGGTGATGGGCTATTACGATCCTGAACCTGAAACTGTACCATAAAACCACTGTGATAAAAACTGCATGGTACTGGCAAAGTAATAGACCTAGAGATCAGTGGAGAAGATTAGAAGATTCGGAAATAACTCCAGATACACTAAGTTACCTCATCTTTGACAAAGAGCCAAAAATCCTCAATGGAGGGAAGATGGCCGCTTTCACAAATGGTGCTGGAAAAAACTGAGCTTGAACTTGACAAAGACTAAAGTTAGACCTGTCTCTTTCACCATGAACTGAGCTAAAATCAAAGTGGATTAGAGACCTAAATATTAAAACTGACTCTCCAATCTTTATGTCCAGTTTTGACCCCTCTTGGAATTCTCAATTCACTCAGCCTATGGCCTTCAAGCCTTTGGCCTGACTACTTTGCTACTTGAAATGGTCCATACTGTTCCTCAGATGACTGACTTCTTGTCCTCATTTGTGAAAAATATTAACCTCTTGAGAAAGATTTTTCATGCTTTCTATAAAAATGGCAGTTTATTACTTACCTGGTATCACCCTATGTTAATCCTTTCCACTGTGTTGTAGTCATCTATGTCTGGGAGGTTTTTTATTTTTACATTTGCAGCTCTATTCTATATTATCTCTTGCCTCTGCATAAAATAAATACAGCCTTGCTTGTTCCTTTTGAATCTTTTGGTTGACACATAAGAAATTCTCAATGAATATTTACTCTTAATGGATACTTTTCATAATCACTTTGGGTTATAAAACAGTTGCTTGGATTTTCTAGCTGGAACTTAATAAAAACTTCTGTAGCTGGATTTGAGGATTCATAACAGTGGGAAGAATTTCACATTTAAAATATTTGCCTTTAATCCCTGCTTTTTTATTCCTTTTATTAATTTGTATAATACAGCCTTCAGTTTTGGTTTTAGCTACTAAAAAGTCCCAGAATATTTATACACTTAGTGAATATCAGCAATGTGTTAAAGTTTATTTTAAGTTTGATGTGGTTTTTACATATTTCACAATTGGTTAATCAATCAGAAATGCATTGAAGGGTCAGGTAGATAAGGCCCCTTTTATTTGTTATGTCTTGAATTTCAGAACAGGAATATCATATATAGATTAAAGCCATCATGTCATGCATTCTACTCTGAGGTTCTTTAGACTCTTCTTTTTTTTAATTCACCACTCAGGGTGTTTATTTCTATTGAACCCCAATGACTAAGGCTTGTCATTAAGTACAAGGTTCAGTCATCCTGGATCTGTGATGATAAGAAGAGTCAATGACAGGTAGTTACTTATTTTCATATTTAACTGAGTTGTCGTGGCTCAGTTTTTATTTATGTCTTGACAAAGCCAGCCACCATCTGTAACAGGCTCAGATTGATCAGGAGCACACAGTCATTCAACTGTACGAGCCACTGACTACTTTACCTTAATATGCTGGCAACAAATGGATAGCAGTTGCCAAAGACACTGGAAGTGGATAAAAGCCCAAGAATCAGAGAGCATATTTGGATAACTACAATGCAGGTTATTATCAGACCTGAGATGAATGTGAGTATGTTCTTCCAGAGTCTCACGCTGATGAAGTGGGACCTTCTTTTCATAGAGGTAGTTGGATCTGGAATATGTGATCTGGTTAAGGGCGTGTGATTACTAAAGCAGTACATGTTAGTGAGTGGTTCAGCGCTGCCCTAATCCCTGTGGTCTGGGTGGGATGAGAGAGGCAGAGAGATGAAAAGTCTCTCTTCTTTGTTGCCATTGCGATGGTGTGGGTGTTGGGGCTATGAGCTGCTGAAATACCACTGCTGCTTTGGGCGCACCATGTTGTGTCTCCTCTGTGCTGCCCCTTTGCCATCCCAGCCTCAGAGCCAGTTGATTATGGACTGAAACCTCTACAACTGAAAGCCAAATAGACCCCTTCTCCTCTCGCTTTTGGTGTTGGTATTTTGCTTCAGCAGAGAGAGAGAGAGTAAAGTAACTAACACAGAATGTACTGAAAACTGCTGCTGACTCTTGACCTGACATACTAGCATATTTAAATAAGGGCACAACTGATCACTGGCACAGGAAAAACATACTTCTTGTCTGCAGCACATTTGCCTATAACTTGATCCTAATGCTGCTGTTCATGCTTGATCATGGGGGGAAAAAAAGGAAAACAAAACAAAACAAAACAAAAAAACACGTGTGGCTACACTCGCTTTTGCTCCTGGTGTCCTGGTGGGTTTGGCTGACATTAAACCAAGTCTTTAGGGTTCAGGAAGGCTGGGCAGGTGTGCCAGGCGCATCAGAGGTGAATGTGTAACAGCATGGAGCATCGCTGCTTGGCTTGTTGGGTCTGACAAGCCGAAACATCCCAGAAGGAACATCAATGCCTTTTGAAGTGGCTGAGATACTTCCCTGATGCCACTTCTCCACATTTGAGATCAATGCCTGGAAGATGAATCGCAACATGTGAGGAGAGTTGCCGAGGGGAAAGGTGGTGGCAAGGTGGCAGGAGTGGGGCTCCCAGGCCCAGGAAAAGGTGCAATGAGATGAACACGCAGGAAAAACAAAGGCCTGAGTCATTGGAGGCCTAATTGACAATGGCACAGCTGTGACAACAATTTGCCGCCTGCCTGACCTATTCGATGAAAGGGTCTCTGCTTTCCGTGGATGCCCAGCGTTGCAGTGGCTCATAAGGACGCAACACTTGTGTTTTCAGCTGGCTTGGCCTCGTAAATACCTAGACTCACAGATGACATTTTTAATGCTCTGAAATTGCCGTTCTGTATTTATATTTATTGCAATTCACTGTATACATTAGTGAATCTATCCCTGATAAATTTGTCACTGCTCCAGGAATATGGTCTATCCTGCAGCATCCGTTTCACTTTCCAAGCTATTATTGTTCTATAATGCAGCTTGTGGTACAGTGTAGATATATTTGATTAGAAGCGGGCCAGAGTTGGTCAGATTGAACCGAGAATGGCATGAAGACCCAAACTCTTAATTTATTCGTCATAAAGATCAACAGCCCTGGTGCATGGCGAACACGTCAACACAACAGGTGTATGTCTCTCAGTTTCTCAAACAGGAATGGAGAAGAGTAACTTCAAGCCATCTATTTTGACTTCATTTGAAACACAGCAGACTTACTATATTTTGTTGACACTTGACATGTTTATTCTTTTAGCAGACTCATAATCATATTTAATATTTTCTGCATTCAATTAGCAGCTTTATCCAAGAGACAATGGTGGCATATCAGTCCAGGAGATAGAACCAACTATGAAATAGGGTAAATAAAAATGTTCCAACCTTATTTGAAAAACACAGATTTTCAGTAGATGACTAGAGATGCTTCTGAATGTTATGACACTTTCTGCTAAAAATAAACAAAAACAAGAGACACCTGTGCAAGAAAACCTTGAGATTGTGCAGAAATCAGCAGTGTTTATGAATGTGGACTACATTATTTCATTCTGTAACTAGAACCTGCCAATCATTGTCATATCTGTGGTGTCTAGTGGCTCAGACTGGGATAGTATGGACTACTTTAAAATCTCTGACCATCATAAAGTACCTAAGCCACTTAAAAATCTTACATTACCACATATAGAAGAAAAACCTGTTAAGCAGTTACAAAACTCTGTTTGTGAAGGGCTGTGTAATCTACAAGTGAAAATTCTCTTTCTAGAGGGATTATTAATAGCTTACACAGAGCAATAAGCTTGTGAGTCCTCACAGATTTACTGTTCAAATGTATGGCACTGGAAGAAGCAATGTTCTTTTTAAATAAGAACCTCATGTTCATACAAGTCTGTCTAATTATTCATAGATTTATCAAAAGTAATAAGACCTACTCTGTAAGAATTTTCTTGGTTTCATATAAGATACATGATGTTCTGCCCACACCATGAAGTTCATGGAGATAACTGATAAAATGACTCTATGTAAGATGTTGCAGAATGATTTCCAAGAACTAAATATGTCCAAGTGACCAGAGTAGCACACGCATGGGTTAGAAACCTGATATATAATGTATATTCACAAAATCTATGGTAGAATATACAAACATGGAAATCAGCATTTATGTGAACTAGTAAGGTAAGATTTATTTTTCATATTATGTTCTTAAATACTATTTCATGCTTATTTTTGTATTATTCCTATGAAAAAAATTAATAATTTAATTTTAAAGTGTATAATTCATGAAAAAGTTTAACACATTGTCTGGCATATAGCTAGAATTCAATAAATGTTGGCTCTTTGCACAACGCCAGTAATAAATGCTCTTTTTCACCATGAAAGGTGATAGACATCTTTGCTGCCACTCCAGTAAGTCATGTGAAGTTTGACTTTGAAGTTAAATGGGAAAGTTGCACAAGGACAGATGGATCTACAAAGTTCGTGTGATAATGCCTGCAAGTTTGGGGACATGAAAATCTCAGGAAGTGCCACTGAATGGAGGGGATTCTGAAAACGTCTGTTAGTGGGCTGAAGGTATCTTCAGAAACAGGGTCCACGGGATGAGGGCGCTAGCCCTTGCTGTCTAGCAGATGGAAACCCTGTGTCCTCGGAAGTTTACGTGTCTGGAGATAAAGTGTGAACAGCAGCTGAGGAGCAGGGTGGCCTAGGGGGCAGCTCCACATCCACTGGAAGAGTTGAAAGGACCGAGGAGCCCAGGATCTGAGGGGAAGGGGACCCTTACAGTGACAGCGGAAGGGCTGCCCCAGACAAGAGGGATCTGACTTCATCTGAGAGAGTTCCTTAGGGAAAAAACAGGACAACTGAGTAAAAAGTTAAAAAGAGACATATTTCAGCTTAGAGTCACAGTGAAAACCCAGCATGTCATGATTTCTAGCAGCAAATGCCACCCTAGGCAAGGATACACTTTTCTGTTCACTTCTGAAGATAAAATGTACCAAAGCATCTGATTCACACTAGGATAAGTCCCAAACTTAAACTGAGTAAATAACCCTGCAGGTAGCATGTTAAAGAGGTTAGGTGCAGGGAAATGGCAGGACCTCAGACCCGCTGTCCTGAGCCACTGCAGAGCCCTGTGCTGTCCTGGGCTCCCTCTCATCTCTGCCACACCTGTGGTCAGCACCATCCTCTAAATTCAGCCTCTTTGATGCCTTTAACTCCCTGTATCCTGGCACCGCAGCCTGCAGAATGCAGATCCTGAGCACCACGCTGCCTTGATACTAGACCTGTTTCTTCATCTCCATTTTCTCTGCTTTTAAATATTCAGTGTCCCCATCATGAATTTGATCTCCTGCTGTTGTATTCAGTTGCACTTTGGGTCAGTGTGAGTTGGGTGAAATTTGTTTTCTCTTACAGAAATTAGAAACTCCTTGAGATCTTACAAGCACACATGTTTTATATTGCAGAACAGAGTGACCAGTAGATTAACTACACCCCTTGTGACAAGTAAGTAAGGCAGCTCCATGTAAACTCACAGGTGCTCACCGTCCCTTCCAGGACTTTGTTTTCAGAGAGATTATTTCTTAGCAACAGCAAAGTAGAAAGTACCCATTTGGAAGAGGATTCAAGATAGTGTTGCATCCATCAAACTCGTGTTGCCACTTCGGAAACATGTGTGCAGGTGGACATGATTTTTGATGTTCTTGACTGGACATGATGCATAGCTTGAAGTTAGTCTGAGAGGGAGCCTCCCATTTTTTTGCGGCCATAAGTGCATAAGAGTAGGATGAGGCAGATTGCTGGACCAAAGCTGGAAGTACTTCAATGTGCATGTTTTTGAATTTAGGGAATCCATGTTCAGGGTCAGGTGTACCTGTGGAGGCAAAGCTCAAGAAGACATAATACTAGGGTCCTTAGTCTGCAGGGGGCATTCAGACTGCTTCCGTACAGTTACTGAATCCTCCAGCTGAGCCCCTGCTTATTTCAGGCCAAGGAATTCTTAGGCGAGGTCATGCCTTCTCTACTGGTGACTTTAGTTTTCTTTACTATCCTGTTCAGCAGTATATTTAAGAGTCTTAGCTATTGTAATGTAGGTTTTATAAGCATTTCACATAGAATGGGAGAAGCAGTGTAGGATTGCAGCCTTTACATAGATAATCCTGAGACCTCCGAATTGGGATCCATGTTACAACAAATTGTACTAAATGTTGATCATGTATCTCCCAAAATATAGCTCAAATCTGGAAATCTTGCACGCTGACCACTTTTATCACTTAGAAATATTCTTTTTCTAACCTTGCAAATACCACTTAAGGAGGAAATAGCAATATATTGATAGGGGAAGAAGACATTACTTTGGAGAATTCACAAATTAAATTGTTGCCACATTTGTTTTCACAATATTCCATTGCTTACATACTCATTATCTCCACTGAAGGAACGATTGTGTACTAGCATCTGCTCTTTGTCAAACACAGTCCCATTTGTTCCAGGACATGTAGACAAGAGGAGGCAATCTAAGCAAGGGTTTTAAGTTTCATAACTATCCTTCCTCATACTCTCACCAAATGTATATCTTCCACCACAATTTACTTAACTTTTGAATTGCCTGTGTTTTGAAGTGTGACAATACCAAGCCAACACCTGGCACAGGGATTAGCACCTAATAAAAGTCTAAAAATATTCAGCAAATGTATGAATTAATAGATAAAAATGTACTATACAAGATCTTATCTTTTAGGGTCTGTAATAGTTTGAATGTGGAATGATTCTGAGAGTCTGTACTCTAAGCCTTAGTCCCTAGGTTGGCATCTCAGAGGTGGTGGAAAGTTTCAGAAATGTGACCCAGTGAGAGGACATTGGATATTTGCCCTTTAAATTTGACCTACCAGTGAGAGTGAATCTGTTAGATATTTCAATGACACAAACAGCCCGCTGTGGCACACATGCCATAGGTTCACTTTCACTGCCCCCCCCCCCCCGTGTCTCTTCCATGTTCTGCACATGAGGTTAATGGTTTGGCAGTACCAGGGGCAGTACTTTGCCACAGGCCCCAAAACATGGGACTAACTCCGCCTAGACTGAAGCCTTTAAAACAATGAGCTGAAATACAACTTCCCTCTGTTCAAGTTGATTGTTTTAGATCTTTTTATTCAATACTAAGCTGATTAACAGAGAATGAGACCTTCTGAGTGTGTTGTTTGAGACATTCACTAAATGTTAGGCACATAGAGAGCTAATCAGACTGAGAGGCTTCCTTTCTTGCTTCGTCTCCAAACATGCTAACACCTCCTTCAGTACCAGAAGATATCATGAAGTAGACAGTGTGTTAAAAAGATGCTGTTCATTTATACTTAAATGGACACACCTTGAGGATATACTCATAAGTGAAATAAATAGGTCACAGATAGGTAAATATTGCATCTTTTCTCTGGTGTGAGAAGATAAAGATGTAAATGAGTCCTAGAATTGTATGTTATATATTGTGAAATAGAAAATCCTCAAAGCGAAATAGGGTGAAGGGGGGAAAATAATGAGATTATAACAAAAAAGAAAGAAAACAAATTTTATGTATATGGGGGGTGGTAGAGTGGGTAGGGCTATGGGAAAAAATGAGAATTAAGTTGTGTCTCATACTGGTACAAATCCCTATGATGGAGTGCAATCATGACGTGTATATGTAATGTACCAATAAAGATTTCAATTAAAAAAAGAAGATGCCATTCAACCACCACCCCCACTTGAATCCACCAGTGGAGCCAGTGCGCTCACTGCCATTACCTTTCTTAACAACAGGAAGAGGGGTGACTGGAGTGTCTATTAATGCGTGGTAGAGCTGTGGGTTTTTCAAACCATGAGTGTGAGAATAGACCGTGAGATCAGTGGCACACCGCAGAGACTTCCACAGGTCAGTTTGAGTGATTCAGTCCCTTCCCTCCCAGGGGCTCTGGCAGGAAACCCTTTAGCTGTTAACTGTCCTGCTTGTGTGTTTTACTCCCGGCCAGTGAAGTTAGTTCTCTAGCATGAGTCACCCTATCTCTGTTGGCTGCAACCTGGCGTCCATCCCTACTGCTACCTATTAAAGCAATAGCTTTTCCTTGTTTGCTCTGCTGGGGGCTCACAGCATCCCCATCGCTCCCAACCGGTAGCTTTAACTCCTTTTCCCACTGTTCTTTTACATCTGCCTCTGTCTGTCCTCTTCGTGCTCCTAACTCAGCAGTCTTTGGTGGCACAGGATTTGGCTTTAATGGCAGTTGACTTGCAGAGTAGAAGCTCAGTACCAATGACCCTTCATGTCTTTTGAAGTTACATGGGGTTATCATGAATAAAACAGACACAAGTGATCATGAACTGGGTTGTGACTTGTGAGGACCGTGTTCTACAGGTTTGGAGCAAGGCAAGAATCCCTGGTGGTGACTCCATTTGCAAAGAGTTAGCATTTTGAGTACCCTGTATATTAAGGCCCCATCGAAAGAGTTTCATTAGTTCTGAGCTGCATGTAGATGTTCTGACTACCAGCTAATTATCTGATGCATACAGACAGTGTACATTTAAGGGATGGTGTGTGAGGACTGACACTTTGCGATTCTGCAAACACTCCACAATCACCAAGTTATTTCTCACCGAGGATCCATCAGTATACATTGGGTGATCATTTGAACTACAAACTGACAAACTGATGATGCAGAGAGTATCATGGGATGTATTTTCAGATGGAATTTCCAAGCCCTTCATTATACCCTCTTAGCAGAATCACCCAATAGGACTTCACTTTTTAGTAAATTTTTGATGTCTAAGTTACTGACCATGCAAAGCTAATCTAAAATCACAATCTTACTAGAAGCCAGTCCTTAGTAACTCTGGCTCTAGTTATATGTGTCTCTAAATTAAATATTTTTCTTTGTAATTCTTCACAATGTTTTTTTTTTCTTTTTGATGAACTATTTTCAGCTATAATTAGTGGATAATAATCATTCATGAAAGTATAATTTTCAATTTTAAGTTTAAGACTATTTATTTATTTTTTCCTGAGAACTCAAAAGATTTCACAAAACTATTTTTTCTACCTGGTTAGATGAAGTGCATGAAGTATGTAGTTGTCTGGTTGCTGACAAATGTAGTTATTTGTCAGTGAAGATGTGTTCAGCTTGGATGACTGTTATGTGTTAAGCACAAATGCCAGCTTTTGGTTTACTTCAATGAGCCATGCTAGCTCTTTAATATCAAACTATTAGCATGTGAAATTGTAGAACCAGTTAAATATGCAATATTTTCATCTACTTGCAGTTTTCCCTTTGACCAGGTGTGGAATATTGTCCTTATGTTAGCCAGACCTCCCTTGATTTTACATTCAGGAGATATTCATTGAATCTGTCTCCACTTAACCAAACCTCAAGATCAATACATGTTCTCCATTTTACTTAGGAATTATACCCATGCCCGTAGCATGCTCAGTGCAAGAATTATGCAGTTATTCTCTAACATGATGCTGGTCTTATTCTCCTACCAGGGAGCTGAATGCTTCATAAAACTGTGCGGTATTTGTTTCTAAACCCATTTATGGCTATTGTATTATAATTAAATAATTTCTTTTAGTATCTGTTTCCTAATGAATTATCATTGTGAAAAAGAGAGCTGTTAAAACTAAATTAAATACTTGGGAAAACTTTTAAGGGCAAATTATTACAACAAAATCACATAGGCATCAGGTGTGGGTAAGAAAACTAGGAGTCTGGAAATCATTCTTGAGATTTGGAAGAATTCTGTATGCAGATTGCTTTACAATTGGCTTGACTCTCAATTCATTTTGAAGGTTAAACTAGAAATCATGATTATTGCATTTTGGCTGTGGCTTATACAAAAATAACAGTGAAAACTCCAATTAACAGATATAAAAATAATTGGAAAATATGTATACATTCTATAGTTTAAAGATTAAAGTTTTGAAATGTCCTACATTTCTATTATTTCCCACTTGAAATCAATGGTTTGGGGGTTAATTACTATTGGTCTCAGTCTTTTAGAAAATAATTTTCAGGGGTGATAGGAACTGACTCTGGGATCATAGTGGGTATTTTATTCAAACTGATGATCTGACCCAAGTAATGGGAGGCAGTGAAATGGGGGAGCTCTGGAAAGCTGGGAGGCAGGAGTTAGTGACTTTTTGTCTCATTTTTTCTTTTCACAGCCTAGGTCTCCATATGGTAAGTTTTAAGTATTGGTTTGGATTGGGTAACTTTCAATTGATCATCTATCCTTAATCACAATCAGTTATATTTCAGAAGCCTGGCTTCTGCATGGTTCTAGTCACAAATTCCAAAGTCATTTTTAGAAAGGGACCATTGCTAGTCATGTACTTACTCCTAAGAACATATTGCACCTTTAAAATAGGTTATTTAATTTTGATGTTTATACTATATACATGCATGTAAATATCACACCACACCCCATACATTTGCAAAATTGTAATAATTACTTTAAAATAATAGGCAAAGATTCAGATAAAAGTGAACAGAAATTTAGATGACAGGGCTGGGAATTTAGCTCAGTGGTTCCGATGCCTGTCTTGCAAGCACAAGGACCCAGGTTCGATCCCTGGTAACCATATACAATATTGGGTGTGGAGACTCATGCCCAGCAGCAGTCAGTACCACATACCACTGTGCCAGGCATGGTGGCTCACGCCTGTAATCCCAGCACTCAGGAGGCAGAGGCAAGAGGACTGCTGTGAAGTGAGTTTGAGGCTGAGCTTAGGGCCAGCCTGAACTACAAAGCAAGACCCTGTCTCAAAAAAACAAAACAAAACAAAACAACAAACAAACAAACAAAAAAACCCATATGAATGATGGGAAATTTTGTCTACTGGAATTCTGGGAAGCTGTTTCCAGAGCTAAGAGACATCAAAGAGGAACACTAGAGTGTAACATCCGAAGATAACAAAAGCAAAGAGATAGTGATGCTTTCGGAGAGCAGAGTGTGGGTGGCCAAGATCTAGAGCAGGAAATGAAAGGGACAGCAAAAGAAAACAAGAAAATAGGATAAGAAAAGTAAGAGGAAGTGAGGAAAAGAAGGAAGAGGAAGAGGAGGTGGAGGAGGAGGAGGAGGAGGAGGAGGAGGAGGAGGAGGAGGAGTGTCTATGGGACAATGCGCTGGAGAGTGTGGAGACCTACAGACATTTTCAGGATGAACTATTTCTTAATATCTGTACCTTGTATTTCACAGTGAAAAAAATAAACTTTTAAGGACACGATTGTTTCATTGGAGGAACAGAGCAGGTCTCACCAAGAAAGCCAGTAATTATTCACGCTTAAATGCCCACAAAACAATACACATTGATTAAAATATTTTAGCTTTAGCATGCTTTTGAATTCATTCCTCTTGTCTAGTCAGAGTAATATGATGAAAAGAGGTAAAGCCACAACACTTAATCCCCTTGAAGCAAAATAGAGAATTAGATAAGTAGGCTGAACTTTTTATTTCCACAACTATTAGGTCTATAATGTAATGGAATCAAACCTCATTTTCTTGATTCATAAAATGTGGTGAATTGATATAAAAATCAAATAAGTAGACATGTACAAATACATTCACTACGTAAGCAAAAATGATTCCAATGTGATATCATGAATGATTTAATGTCTATATACTCTATTCCTTATGAAGCTAATCTCCTAAAAGGTAACGATAGAACAGATATTAATAAATATATTTTCAGAAAGAAATATACTCCACTGTGGGCCTTTTAATCTCCACCTCTTTAATATTTCTCCTAATAGATCACAAAGATTACTTGTTTTAAGGATGTAGTTGTTTCAATGGATGAATAGAGGCAAGTCTCACCAAGACAGCCAATAATTATTCACATGTAAATGTCCATAAGGCAAAACACAAGATCCTTTTTATTTTGAGGTTTCAGTAGTAAGAGTTATGTGGAAGTAAATACAAAGAGCAAAAATATTTTATGTTGGAGAAAATATACCAACATATTGTCAGAGCATTTGGGCCTGGAGTACACAGAAGTATACATGTTGCTAGCACTTTACCATTTCCCATTATTCCCTCCCTAACTGTAAATGGCTTGCGGGAATGGTATGATCCTGTTGGCATCTTATTCCATGATTTCTGAACGTGGATCTCCTAGAGATCTCCCTGAAATTTCTCCAGTTCTTTTTTTTTTTTTTTTTTTTTTTTTTTTTTTTTTTTTTTTTTTTTTTGAGACAGGGTCTCGCTTTGTAGTTCAGGCTGGCCCTGAGCTCAGCCTCAAACTCACATCACAGCAGTCCTCCTGCCTCTGCCTCCTGAGTGCTGGGATTATAAGCATGAGCCATCATGCTAGCACTGTGGTATGTGGTACTGGTTGCTGCTGGGCGTGAGTCTCCATGCCCAGTATTGTATGTGGTTATCAGGGATTGAATCCAGGTCCTTGCACTTGCAAGACAGGTGCCGGAACAACTGAGCTAGAT